>CM038218.1:154837654-154919896 GCA_021442155.1 Cymbidium sinense | reverse complement strand
CACCACAATAAACAAATACCTAACCTAATACTAAAATCGTGACTTAATATTTTAAATTGTGTGTTGAGGCTAAAGTGTGATATGCCCTAATTGGATTTTAGAGTTAGGGCTTTCTAATGAGTGAGCATTCAAGTTATCTATTAGAGGTGATTGCATTTAAATTCAGTTATTATCCTTGATTGGATTTTAAATTATGCATATTTTGTTCATTTTTTATTTAGGGTTTAATATTATAAAGAGAAGAAAGAGAGTTAACTCTCTTTATTCCTTAACCTAGGTTAATTTCAAGTATAAATTTTTGTGATTTTGAACCTTCATAATGGACTTTAGCAAATTTTAATTAATCATATATTTAGATTTAGCTAAATGAATTTTATTTATACATGGAAGCACCTTAAGGTTAAATGAAGCTAAGTCATTATAGAATGCATAAAGTTTTATCACTTCAATTTTATTATCAATAACATTCTCATTTCATTTTTTTATTTTTTTGGTTCTAATACATATACATGCATCACTTATGTATTTTATTTTATGCACTCGATATATGAGCATGCATAAATTTGATAGCAAAAGAATTTTACTTCACATTTGAACAAATATATACATGTATAAGAAACTATGCAAGTACATGCTATTGTTAAAACAGGGAAGTGAGATTATCTAAGTCCTCCTTGAAACTCTTAAAGCCTCATATTCCCAGGATGTCCAGATTATATACTTGTTAATTCAAATGCATATACACACATGTATAAATGTAAAGATGAGATCATGAAAAGTTCAAAGTTGTTATCTTTTAATCATGAAAAGATAAGTTAGCTCCATGTTTATGTTTCCTCATTTATGACAAATGTTATAAGTACCAAGCTAGGATTTAGATCACTTAATTAAAAATTAGCACCTAATTTTAAAATAATTTAAGATTTATTAGTGATAGTAGCTACATCATATATTTATACTTATCCAACTCATGCAATTAAATGCAACATATCATTTTGAATTTAAAATATGAATATATGAAACATATAGCATGTATATTTATGGTAATTAAATAAAGTGACTAAACATTATCAAATGACATACTTAGCTTCATTAAGACCTAAAGGGGAATCATACTAAATAAATTTTCCTTAAACTTAATCAAAGCTTCCTTAGGATTTAATTTTTTTATGTTTTGGGTTATTTAATCCTAAAGGAGAAACATGAATTAAGTTATAACCCACACCCATGTTAGTTAACTAATGAGTTTAAAGAGAGGTTAAGTGAATTTTAAAGTTTGATTAACTTTGGTTTATTAATAAATCACTTAATTACCCTCCCAAAAAGTCCCTTAATTTAATTTACTAGTAAGCAAAGGCCTATGAAATATGATGATGCAATTGAAAATAAAATTAGTAATGTCCTAAAGATTCTAATGCAATTAGGTCCATGCTTAAATAATTAATTAAATTAAGAGGAATTACTTTCATGATTTCTCAAACCTATGGAAAATCTTAATTTCATTTAAACCCTTATGTTAACTAAGCACATAACAAGTATTAATAAAATCAATCTTGTTGGTTGTATTAATTATGATGATAATGTAATAATAATTTTTAAATTATTTATTTTTATTTTTAATACTATTTAATAATTTAATTATTTAATTAAAGAGGAATATGAATGAACATGAGAAAAATAGTTTAAAGGGGAGGTCCTAATTATTTTTCTTAGTCATTCTTACTATTATGATGATTAATTAACCTTTAGTAATTAATTTCACTATTTTCTTAATTTTAATAATTATTAACTCACTCAAAATAGGTAATTAGAGTTTGAATTTATAAAATTCCTAGTACACTTGGAAAATATATCCAAGAAAATTATGGGAGTGAGGGGAAGAAAATTATGGGAGTGAGGGGACATCCCATGTAATTCACATACTAAACCATAGATTAATTGGCCAACTAATTAGAACTTAACTAATGTAATTAATGAAAATTTTAAACCTTAATTAGCCACTATTCACTAGACAAAACTTAAATATTTTATTTCTCTTAGATTCTCCTCTGTTTAACTTTTCCAAAATGAGTTTATTTGTATTTTATGGATTTTTTTATAATTATTTATGAAATTTTGAAATTCTACCTAATTAGTTACATTTTAAGCATTAATTAACCCATTTACACAATCGATGTCACTCAAATGCTGACGTGTCAGTGTTTTTCACATGGCTTCACGAGATTGGTTATTTAAACCATCCAATGTGGTAGCTGACTCAGTGGCATCAAACACGATATTATCTCGACCGTTCGATCTCGAAACAAATGATCGAGATTAATCCCTTTGATTCTAAAGGGATTAAATCAAAAAATCTAAAGTAATTAATCATGGTCGTCCATTCTAATCATGCAAAATGGACGACTGATGATCCATCATCTTGTGAGCATGGGAAAATGGACATCGTCCACCTTCAACCACTCGACCGAGCTCGTGGATTTGATTCCAAAATGATCAGGGAGAAAATCTAAGGGGATTCTATGGTGGAATTTGCACGAGAATAAAATTTCTTTCAAAAAAGACTAACAATCCTATGATTTTCCAGATTTTACTGCCGGAGCTCAAGACCGCTGGCTTCATCTTGAAGAGATGAAGCCTGCTGAAAAGTGAGTCGCTCATCGACGCTTCAGGACCAAACGCCACTGCGAAGTTTACTAGAGTTGGTCTTGGACTGGCTTTTGATGCTCGAATCAATTGAGAATTGATTCGTTTCACCTCACCCGAGTGTGATGAAGGTGTGGGTAAGGTTAATTTAGCTTTGGTGGAGGTTTGGTGAGATTAGAAGGATGGAGCTCTAAGGCGTGGATGGAGCTTGGTCTCGCCGATGGTCGGGTGCACGGGGAGCTCGAGAGATAGCTGGGTTGTGCAAAATATCCTATGGAAGGTCTATGTGAAGCTTGGATGGATGGGGAGAAGTATACCATCCTTCCCAGCTGAACCAAGGCTTGGGATTGGTTTAACCTTTGGCAGTCGTTCGACCAGAGTTGGTGGCCAGAGGTGTAGTGGATTGATGAGTTGGAGGTGCTTGAGTGGCCAAGTAAGTTTAGTGGGCTGCTATGGAGTGTACACTCCTCCTTAGGTGGACCAATGGCTGACCAAGGGTAAGGCTACCCTCTTGGCCATAAACTAAACCCAATAGCTTTGGGTTAGGTTAGGTCAGTGGTCTTACGCCCAATGAAGGCCAAAGGTGGCTACCAAGGGTGGGAGGAGCGGAGAGCCCTTCCAAATAGAGATTTTATCAAAATTGGAGGGCTTGGTTCAATTGGGAAAATTGAACCTAGGTTCACCATGGGTTGGGTCCACTTGGGTAGGTCAATGGGGACTTAAAGGTGAGTCATGCCAAGTTTGATTGGGTTTGAACTTAGTTTAGTTGGGTTTGGTTCAATTTAGTCCATGTAGGTCAAATTGGGTTCATTTGGACTAAGTTAATCGTTTGATCAAATTGGGTCAAGAGGGGACTTGGGTTATGTTACATTGGTCATTTGGGATGAGTTGGTGCAATTGGTTTGGTCCAAGTAGAATTGGATTTGGATTTGGTTCATGTGAGTTCACTTGGGTCAAATGAGCTAGGTTGATCAATTTGATCAAATTGGTCAAATTGGTTTGTGAGGTTGGTTCATTTTCAATTGGTCATTTGAGGTTGGTTGGAGGTGTTGGTTTGAATTGATTTAGACTAGAGATGATTTGGCTCAATTTGATTATTTGGCTCAAATTAGGTCAAATGGGTCAATTGGCTTAGTTTGACCAAATTAGCTTTAATTGGTGATTTGATCATGCTCAATACTCAATTGGTGATGGATGAAAATCATTAGTTGCAATAAATCTGGGTTAGGATATGATTTGGCCCAATTTTACTTTTTAGGTCAAATTTGGTTAACTTGAGTTAAGAGGCCAAATTGGCTTAGCTTAGTCCATTGAATTACAATTGAGTGATCAATGATGGTCTACAATCACTAAGGATTGTATTGAACAACTTGATTGGGTCCAATTGAAGTTTGATTGAAGTTTGATCTAATTGAGCTATTTAAGTCAACTTGGGTCAAGTGGTTTGATTGAGTAGGTTTGGTTACATGAATCCATCATCTCCATTGTGTCCTATTATGTGTCAAATTCTCATTTAATTTAAGTATACTAAGGTCATTTTTTATACATCTTAACCAAATCTTTTTAAGTCTACCTCTACCTTTCTTAACATAAGGCAAATCTAATGCATCTACTATCCTAAATGAGTCATCGGATGGCCGACGCTTTATGTGGCCAAACCATCTAAGGCAACTCTCTCTAATCTTATCTGCCACTAGAGCTACTCCAACTTGTTCCCGAACATACTCATTTCGCATTTTATCTCTAAGAGTAAAGCCACTCATCCACGAGCATCCTCATCTCTGTAACACTTAACTTAGTCTTATGCTTTTCTTTTATTGGTCAACATTCTACACCATAAGTCATTGCAGGTCTTACCACCATCTTATAAAATTTTCCTTAAGTTTAAGTGAAACTTTTCTATCACACAACAGGCCATATGTATTCCTCCACTTCAACCATCCAACTTTAATTCTACTAATAACATCTCCATCTATTTCATCATCATTTTGAACAATAGAGCCTAAATATCTCAATCACTCTTATTAATGACTTGTTCACCTAATGTCACAACACTACCACTAGAACTTCTACAACTAAAATTACACTCCATACATTCTTTAGATCTACTTAAATGAAAACCTTTAGACTCTAATGTTGACCTCCATAATTCAAGTTTCTTTTGGACTCCTCTAGTCTTATCAACAAGAAGAATGTCATCGAAAAGCATACACCAAGGTACATCTTCCTATAAATGCCTAAGTAAGAACATCCATAACTAAAGCAAAAGATAAGGGCTTAAAGCTGATCCTTGATGTAATCCAATTGAAATAGAAAATGTTTTGTCAATCCTCTTGTGTTTGGACACAAGTAACATCTAGTATACATATCCTTAATTACTGAATATAACCAATATTAACTCTTTTACGTTAGAACTCCAAAGAACATCTCTTGAAACTTTATCATAAGCTTTCTCTAAATCAATAAATATCATATGTAGATTCTCCTTACTTTCTCTATACTTCTCCATCAAACCTCTTAACAAATGTATAGCATCCATAGTAGATCTACCTGGCATGAAACCAAACTAATTGTGAGAAACTTTTGTATCACATCATAACCTATGCTCAATTACTCTTTCCCATAATGTTAATGTATGACACATTAACTTAATTCCTATAATTTGCACACTCTTGTGCATCACCTTTATTCTTAAATATAAGAACCAACAAACTCTTTCTCCACTCATCCGACATCTTTTAATCTTTAAAAAATATTGAAAAGATTGTAAGCCAAGAAATTCCTTGATCTCCTAACATTTCCACACTTCATTGGAATATCATCGTCCTATTTTTCCACATTTCATTTTCTTTAAAGCTTCTCTAACTTGATTTACTAATACTGATAAAAATAAAATTCTCTATTTATATTTAAGGTATTAAGGTTGCTAAAATCAATTGTACTTTCAGATCCTTCATTGAAAAGTTTATCAAAATACCTCATCCACCTATTTTCAATATCCTTTTCTAAGAAAAGCATTTTATTATTTTCATTATTAAATCACCTCACTTGAACTAGGTCTTTACTTCTCCTAGGTTTTTGGTTGGCTAACTTATACATACATCTTTCACCTTCTTTGGTATCTAATCTATTGTATAAATCACTAAAAGCTAAATTTTTTTCGTCATATATTACTTTCTTAGAATCTCGGCAGGACATTTTATATCTTTCTCAATTCTTTGAGTTTTTATATCTAAACCAAATTTTAAAACAATGCTTGGGTCCACCTCTACATGACGCTTTTACATGTTTAGAGTGCCTATCATACTTTTGGAGGGTATCTAAGTCTTGAGTCATATCGAGCATCGCCTATTTTAGATGGAGCATATTGTCTGTTCTTTTACTCCTTATTTGGTGAGATTGATTGTTATAAGAGAAACCCAACATATGCATATGCCACTCGACCCTATTGCACTATGTGTATCATTTCATAACACAAAAAGTGTTTACCTTTCTTATTACAGTAAAAATGTATTTAAATAGTAGAATTACAAGGATATTTAGATTAAAAAAAAGATTTCGGCAACAAAACTTTCTCCATCTGCTATTCCTTTAGGAGTATCTTTACTCACTTGTTTATTATCATAGCTTCAATAATTTGATTTTTTACAATAATTTTTTCTTGTTACAATAATTATAAGAAAAAGAACCTTTTCTAAATTGTGTTTACAATTTTCATTACACACAGCTTTCCCTCAGTATATATCAATAAAAATAAAATGAATTACATATATAAGAAAGTTTAAGAATTTTGACAATCTCACCACAAATATGATGATATATGATATATCATGATATATGAGCATGGAGTTGATTCATCAAGTGCCTATTTTCAAATCTCCTATATCAACATATTCATTGGTGGAGTCCATAGATCTTTATTTCATCCACCATCTAGTGGGTGAGAGACTCTTTCCCATTGATATCTTTATCTCATCACCATCTTGTGGAGACATAGTGTGAGAGATCTTGTATCCCATTATATATATATATATATATATATATATATAGTATATATATATATATATATATATGATATATATATATATATATATATATATATATATATATATATATATATATATATATATATTTTTTATATATATATATATATATATATATTTGCTTTTTATATTTATTCTTTACTTTTGCTAATCATTTTTATTTACTTCATGCAGTGCCTAATGTAGGTTACTTTGCTAAGATCTACTATTGGTACCCTTCTACTTCGAATACACACAACCATGCTGCTTATGATTACAACTTGGCATTTCTGTGTAATGTCATTTCCAAACTTACTCTAGGATCACCAAAGTCATTGAACCGCTTTACATCATATGTCAAAGTCATTCTGGACCTTTTAGCTCACACTGGTTTCGAAGAGAAGGTTCTCAAGTACTAGGAGACTCTTTGTAGGGAAGTAAAGTTTATGATTCATTAGATTAGATTACTCAGTATTGTTTGCTCAAAAACTTTACTAGCAGACCTTTAGGAGAAGGTCAAAATCCATAAAAAAGTTACAGATTTAACATATGATGAGTTTGAGAGGAGCATCGAGGCTCTGCGACCCCACTATCTGAGTTGGCGTCAGATTAGATCACTCAGTATTGTCCTTTTCAAAGTTGGATAGACTCACCACTAAGATTAGGGGGCTGTGAAGAAACCTTATGACTGCAATATCTTATGAGTTAGACTTGTATGCTGAGCAAGACAGCCACTAACAGATCCAACACCAAGCTATGGAAGTGTTCTAAACTTTAGAGGTAGTTGGGAAGACCACACTGCTATGATTGAATTTGCATATAATAATAGTTACTAATCTAGCATTCATATGACTTCATATGAATCACTGTATGATAAGAAATGTAGAACTTCATTAAGTTGGGTTGAAATTAAAGAACGATAGATGTTAGGTCCAGTTAGTTGACAAGCTATAAAAAAATCAAATTAATCGAGAAAGTCAAGATCGCCACCAAAATAGTATATGACCCAAAGCATAGAACTGGAGTTTCAAGTCGAGAATTTGTGTTCCTAAAAGTAAAACCTATGAAAAGAATTAACAAATTTGGTGTTTAGGCAAATTAAGCCCTAGGTACATAAGATCATTTGAAATAATTAAAAGGATTATGACTTATAGGCTTGCACTACCACCTGAATTGTCAGATATTCATTATATTTTTCACATTTCAATGTTAAGAAAATAAATTGTTAATATAGGGCAAAGGATTCCACATATAAAAATTGAAGTGCAACCAATTTTAACTTATGCTTTGGAGCCAAAAGATTTTTGGAATTTGATATGAAGAAGTTAAAAACAAATAAATTCCTTATATTAAGATTAAGTAAAAGAACAAACCAATCAAAGATGCCATTTGAGAGGACAAATAAGTGATGAGATAGAGATTTTCCTTCCTATTTGTATGATTAGCAAAGAAAATTATAAGGTGAGAATTGTAATACTCAAATTTCACTAAACAAGTAAAATTTTCTCATTTTAAATTATACCTCATTTTTCACAAACTCTGAAAAGCATTGTATATATTTTTATAAAATTCTACACTGCAATTTGAACAAAATGATATAATATAAAAAGACATGATATTTCCCATTTAATACTTAAAATGCCTAAAATGGAGAACTTGTTAATTAATATATTAATATGTAATTACTATTAACTTTATCAAATAATTAAAATAACTACTGTAGCAAAATCTGAAATCAACTAATAAAGGTATGCAATGGCTTGATAGTTTTAGATTAATATGGAGATTAAAGCATAATAATTGATAATCAAATTCAAAGGCATACCATAGTTAGGGTCACTACCACCTACCTCCCATTTATTTCACTTTTCCATGTCTTTTCGAGCTGCCTGGAAGCCGTAGTCTTCCTGTGGTTGTTGAGGAGTGCCAAGGGGACTTAGTAGTCAAGGTTGCTGTGCTCAGCTGGGAGAAGCTTACTGAATTTGGGAATTATGGGAGATATAAAGAAATAGGTCATAATAGATAGATGCATACATTTAATTGAATCCATATTAGAATTTAGATCTGACAACTATGTTAATTAGATGAGTAACAGCAAAGTGAAAGATTTAAAAGAAATATTTTTTTATGGAAATTGAGATAAGTGGATTAATATAGTTAAGCATATGCTAATGTCTAACAGATTCTTCCAAATTTACATCGTGCTAAGTCCAAAGAAATTGATGACTTAGCAAAAATATTGAGAAATTTTATAATTTAAGAGGATTATTGCTTGGTTATATGATTATGATAATCAGAATTTTAAAGTTAGCAAACTAATAAAATTTTTGATAACATATAGGAAATATAATGAAATTAAAATGATTGCATGTGAAAGAAAATAATATTTTATAATGATAAACTCTAATTGCTTATGTTGGCGTATTCAAGTAATCAATGTTTATATCTTTCAATCAATAACTAAAAGTAGTGTAATTGTCTAACTAAGGATTAAATGTGACAAGTCGATTCAGATGAGAGGATAATAAAATTTTGAAGGTATTAAGTTAAATTAATATATGAACTTCATGTATTAATAAAGTTAATTCAATGTTAGCTAATATTCAGTAATATAAACATTGATGAGACTTTCATTTTATAACTATTTGTTATGAGACTATTACTTATTGTGGATGTTATATATATATATATATTGTATTTAGATATTTTTTCATATCATATTCATACAAAATAGATTAGTTGTATAGTTTAAAACCAATATTTTATTGATTTATTATGATTCTAATCATGTCAAAATCATTGATGTCATTTCATAAAGCTATGCATATTGACAAACGATTCAGTGCATGTAATTTTAATATCAAATAAAAAGAGATGCATATGATAAGAAGTAAAATGCCATGAAATTATTATAGGTGGACTATTTTATGAACTTGCATAGATAGGAAAATTTTTTGAGAAGATGAGCCTTTAACAGAGAATCTTAGTTCTTGACTTTTTCATTCATATTAGGTTAGCCAATTAGTAGGGGTTATTGATATGCTATGTTGATGACCTTTAGTTTTGACTAACTAGCCGAGTGACACTCGTGGTTTCATAGAGTCAAACCTATACAAAAATAAATGACATTTCTAGTAAGACAATTTGATTTATAATTGAACAAAATTTCATTAAATCAATTGCCTACATTTATAGTCATCCCAACTATTTACTATTTATATTTTATAGCCATATAGACTATGATTCAGTTCCTATAATTATTAGCAGAGATTTACTACTTTGCAGTTCTTACACATGCAAGCATGCATTCACTTACTGCTACTTTCATGTGAGTTCTACTTTACATGTACTTTATTTCTTTTGTCGTATATTGAATTTATTTTAGCATTACTTATCTAACTGAGTTATTAACTTATGATATTACACGTTGACTTTCAAGCAAGGATAAAAAGGATAGTGGTAAGACAGGACTCTTGAATTGTACAATTTTAATATTCAATTTTCGGGAGATTATAAAAACCTTTTGGGTATGTACAATTTATATTTTAATGTCTTTAGTTGTTTTGTATTTATGTTGATATTCAATGTTACACACTTTTAGATATGTGATTTAAATATAAAATGTTATTTGAAGAATTCAAAATGTAAAAGTTCATTCGTGATGATTTGATGAGATTCAGTTTTCATCTACTTACCCCAAATCCTTATATATCGAGATGAGTTGGTGGAAGCTACGTTTAATCGAGTCATCCTATTCTATTACACCCTAACTGACCTTGAGATAAAGGGCATCGTTTGGGGTGTGACAACTTATAAAATAAGATAAAATAAAAATTTTATCAAAGAGATACACTCCAAGAAAATATCAAATTGTTGATATACTTATAATGTTCATGAATTATAAATTCACATTCTTATTTCAAGACAATCTAACATATAATCTTAACTTGCAAGTGTGAGAACCTTGGAATCATATTTAGGAGCTTGAAAGCTCTGACAAGAACCCATAAATTTTGAATTCTATAAAATGTCCTTGCATATAAATTCTATTTTTCCTCCACCTATCCAGGTAACTCCCATTCAAACATTTCAAGAAATCCTCCTATTTAACGTAATATGAAAAAAGTAAAAATAAAAAATAAAAATATCCTTGGACTTCTTAGGCATGCCCATTTGTAATCCTAGATTTTTTTCATTTGTTAATTTTAGTCCCTCAATTCACAAATCTGAATCAAATTGGTCCTACCATCAAAGTTGCCATTTCTTTGACGAAATTTTAAAGAAAGTTTTCAATGAGGGCATTGAAAATATTTTAGGATCAATCTCACTACTTTAATACCAGCTCATACTAATATTTTGCAGGGTGTAGTGTAGAATCCTGTATGTATTGCTTAAGTCTAGATACATGAAGCACATTATGTATCCTTGTTATTTCTGGTAATTCTATTCTATATGCTACTGTCCCTATTTTTTGTAGAATTTTGTAAGGACCATAGTATTTTCTCTGTAGTTTTGTATACGATTCTGAGATCAAGTTTGTCTATGGGCTATAGTTTAACTAATACTAAATCATTTACCTTGAATTGAAGCTCTCTTCTATGTTTATCAGCCATTTGCTTCATTCTGTTTTGGGCTTCCAATAAGTTTGTTTTCAGTAGCTGTAGAATTTTGTCCCTTTGTTGAAAAACTATTTCCACCTCTGTGTTGGTAGTTGTATTCCCATTATAGGGTATTAATGCAGGAGGGAGTCTGCCATATACTATTTGAAAATGAGTCATTTTTGTGGAAGTATTGATGGATGTATTATAAGAGAATTCGCCCATGGAATGAATTCCCACATCCTGGTGTCTCTAATACTCCTTAGATATTGCTCTGGATTCATTGGTTACCTCTGTTTGGCCATCAGTCTGAGGATGATATGCACTGTTGTGCTTTAATGTGGTTCCACTTAACCTGAACAACTCCTGCCAGAAATTGCTCATAAAGATTGGGTCTCTGTCTGAAATTATTCCTTGTGGTATGCCATGTAGTTTGGCTATATCTGAAATAAAAATTTGGGCTATATAAGGGGCTGTAAAACTAGTTGGAAGGGTTGAGAAGTGTGCATATTTTGATAGTCTATCTACCACCACTAATATAGCCATTTTATTATGAGACTTGGGTAGTCCTGTAATAAAATCCATTGATACTTCCTCCCAAATAGCTTGGTATAGTAGTTGTAGTACCGGTTTTGGTATCATATTGACTTGTTGACAAATAGACGTTAAGATAAAGTGTTTAATATCTTGTTTAATATGCTCAGAATTGTTGATTAATGGCCAATGTCTTCGAATTCCTCCATGGCCTCTACCGGTGTTGAATGTAATTCTCTTATAATAGTTTCGATTTTTGAGTCTTAGCTATGACAATCCTATCTTTATAGTGTATCAATCCATTAGAAGTCTATATTTAGAAATAAACGGATTGTCTATTCTTATGTGTCTTGTAGTTCGCTATTCTAGGTGTCCTCTTTGATTTGTGCATTATAGTATTGATTTGTTGAGTATAAGCATATAATCCAATGACATAGTGATAGTTTTTTATTGTAGGACTATCTTCTGTGTCAAAAGGTTTTCTAGACAAGGCATCAGCTGCTTTGTTTGTAACCCCTAGTTTATATTCAATAGTGTAGTCAAATCCAAGGAGTTTGATTAAAAATCTCTGTGGTGAGTTTGAATTATTTGTTGCATCCCTTTATGCTCTTTTGATCTCTCGATGGTAAACTTATTACCTAAATATATTCTCCATCTTGCTACTGTTTCTGTTATAGCATATAATTCTCTTGCATATGTTGATATTTTTTGTAATGATGGAGAGAGCTTCTTACTAAAATAAGCTATAGGATGACTATTTTGTATTAAAATACCCAATTGCTATCCGATGCGTCTTCTATGATAAAAGAGAAAAATTGGGATAGCTAATATCGGAGAGATGTCATTGCTTGTTTTAATTATAAATGCTATTTTGATTCTTTTGTCCATTGAAAATGTTGCTAACATAGAAGTTAGTGGAGAGGCAATGGTTGCATAGTGTTTAACAAATTTTTGATAATAGCTTAAACCCAAAATCTCTTAACTTGATTGAATTGGGTAAGCTTATGCTTGTACTGCTTGAATCTTTTTGGGATCCACTACTAGCCCTTGTGCAGATAAAATATGTACCAAATATTCAATTCTATCATGTATAAATGAGCATTTAGATGGTTTGATAAAGAGTGAATGTTTCTTGAGTTATTCTAATACAGCTTGGAGATGATTTTGATGTAACTCCAAGATCGCTATATATAAGTATATCATCAAAAATACTAAGACAAATTTTCTTAAGAATGGCTTAATCAATTCATTAATGCTTGGAATGTTGATGGTGCATTTGTTAGTCCAAATGGCATTGCAATAAACTCATAGTGTCCCTCATGAGTTCTAAAAGCTATTTTGTAGATGTCTTCTTCAGCCATTCTGATTTGATGATATCCTGATCTTAAGTCTAACTTTGAAAAGATTGTGGCTCCATATAATTCATCCATAAGCTCCAAGTGGAATTGGAAATCCGTATTGTTACTTTATTTAGAGCTCGTAATCCACAGAATCTCCAAGTTTCATCCTTCTTCTTGATTAAAAGAGCTGAAGAAGAGAAAGGGCTGGTGCTTTCTCTGATTATGCCATTGTCCAACATTTCTTTAATTAATTTTTCTATTTCTATTTTCTGAAAGTGTGGATATCTATAGTTTTTGACTTTCACTGGTTGAGTTCCAGGTGGTAGATGAAGCTGGTGGTCTATGTCCCTCCTTGGAGGTAAGCTTGCTGGAATTTGAAATAGTTCTTGATATTGGGATAATACTTGTGTTTCTGTAAGTGTCAATTCTTTTATGAGGAATCTTCTCTCATATTTCTCTAACTGAAATATGATATTATTTCCTTCTTTTGTTGCAATTTTGTGAACTGATGGAAGGTAATGCGTCCACCCGAGGATGTATCTCCTTGTAAATTAATCACATTAGAGTAGTAGAATTTCATAGTGAGCTTTTATAATCAATTGTACACTCACCCAATTGTTCTAGCCATTGAACACCCAAAATAACATCCGCTCCTTGGGTAGCAGATAGAATCGTGATAAAAGTGTTTCCTAGTTGGATAGAATATTAGAGCATATTCTCGAACATTTTAAAGTTTCTCCATCCTACCAATACTTGAAAATTGATGCATGTTACTTTATAGTCAATAAATTTGGCTAGTTTGGATTGAATAAAATTATGGGTTGAACCACTATCATCAATCAATACTTGTATTTTTTTTATTTCAATCCCTTGTAATCTTAATGTCCTAGGATTATCGACCAGAAATACATTGAGGCGATTGGAAATTCCTCTTGTAATATTTGCATTTTGGCTCGTTCTTCTTGCAGTATTGCTCTTCATCATTGACCATCATTAAAGAAAATAATTTGATTTGATATGACCTGGGATATTTTTCATCACTTAAAACAGTCCTTTCTTTCTTCTTTCTTCCAACTGTGTTGGTGTTAATTTGGATTGGAATGTTTGTTTGTTGGTCATATTATTGCTATGATTGGGTATTGATGGGGTAAGAAAGGTGATTTGTATAGTGGTTGTTTTCTGGTGGATATTGGTTGACTCAATCGGTCATAAAAAATTTCATCCTTATCTTCCATTAGCTTAGCTAATTGAAAAGCTTTAAGTGAATTAAAGGCTCTTACTTCCTCTTAATATCATGTCTAAGTCCCGATTCAAAATAGTTTTGTAGAAATTCGTGTGGAATACCAAATTTGATATTTCTTCAAATTCAATGTAGAAATTAACTGTTATTTTTATTATAACTTAGCTAATTCTCCTCTCAAATCTCTCAGATGAGATGAACCAAATCTTTGAATGACCGTTTTGAACTGTGTCCATGAATGCAATTGTTTATTTAAGTGCACATTGATACATTTTATTGCAGTCCATCCATGTATACCGAGCAATTAAGAATTTTGTCCTCGATAAGCTATAACAAAGAATTTGCTTTGAATAACCAACCTCCTGGATTTTCTCCATTAAACCTTGGCATATCTACCTTAACAGGTCTAATGTTTTGCTGTGTGTGTTATCTATTTGGAATAGAGATTTCTGTATGAGCAAAAGTACATACCTGTGATTATTGTTGGTCTTGATAATTGTTATCCAGTTTTTCTTTTATGGAAGATATTCTTCTTGAAACTTCATTTAATATCATAGTGATGGAAGACATTTGCTCATCTGTTTTGTTGAGTCTTCCTACACATTCTTCTATTGTCTGTGTGTCTTGTTCCTTCCGCCATCTTGTGGTAATCAACAAGAGCACCAATGATATGAGTCTAATTGGTTAATGGGTCGTGAGTGGAATGAACCCTTTGAGAGTGAATAAGGAGTTGGTTCGCGCCTCTGAGCCATCGATCACTATTCCTTCTAACCGTTGGATCTAGCACTTGAAATTACCTTATTACTCCTGTGTCCTATCTCACCGATAGTGGAGTCCACGTTTTTCGTGAGATGGATCTGAGTCGGGATAACCACTCCTGGAATGATTTGAGCCGCTGATGGCTATCATCGGTCGCTCGCCTGATGAAGCTTCCTGATACACTTGCTTTAACCCTTTCTTTTGTTTCTCGAGTCAGTCGAACACTCAGAGAGGAAGAGAGTCGGGAGAGGAGAAACCTAGGGTCTTCAAGGAGAAGCGCCTGATGAGAAAAACCAGTGAAGAACTCAAGAGAAGAAGGAGAAGAGAAGATGTAGAAGGAAAGGAAGTTTGCTTTCTGAAATATATTCATATCCCTCTGTTTGGTTTCTTTACCCTATTTATACTTTCTGCTTTCTTCTATAGCCTAGATCTATGCTTTCTTTATAAGGTTGAATAAGACACTTGTAACTATTTCATATCATTATGAGTTTCTTGTCGCCTTTTATCTTGCTGCTCGACTTGGTTATTCCGTTAGCTTATGCTCAAATCTCTTGGTTTCTTGATTGCTTCTTTATTTATTCTTTTGTCATCTAAAGTTCTCTGCTTTTAGGTGTTAATGCGGTTCTTTTCTCGAAGTTTATTTTATTTCACTCTTGTTATAATTTCTGCTGTTCATCTTTGGTTTTATATGTACACTGTAGGGTCTTGTATTGAGTTGTAATCTGATTTATATTGCTTTGTAGTCTGTAATATCCTTCTTATTCTAGCCCTTTGTTTGTAATTTATGGATGTATGTGGCCTATTTCTTTATTCTAATTCTTTTAGTAATAGAATGGCCTATAGATTCTTATTTTATCCTTTCTATATTATTAAATGAAGTCTTTCATCCAATATAGAGTTTTTTATTCCTTCGCTTCATGTCTTTTGGATAAAATATCATATCGCATACACCATTTTTCTTCTCATCAAAAAGATCAAAAACCTGCAGAGGAGGATCAAAAAATGGGTAAGAAAACCTTTCAAATGTGGTACAAGTTCTAGATTAGTGGATATCCTATATAATTTTGCATGCATTTGTTACAATGTCATTGCGTGTTAGATTTACAATAGAAACTCTAAACCCTATGATGTGCTACAACATTCAAGCCTTGTAAGTCCTCTACATAGTCATGAGTATTGGTTAGTCTACTTTATGTAGGGAATTTCAACATATTAGTAATTTATTGTGGATTAATGCATTTCTCACCCACTTTGGCTCAAGTAAAATACTTGTAATAACCAAAATACACCAAACTAGTAAATTCACCTCATTTTAAAATATACTTTCATTTTTCGCACACCACAAAAATCTTCGTACATATTTTAATAAAATTCTACGTTTATTTCTAAATGTAATAATATAATATATATAAGATACATTCCCATGTACTAATTAAATAGCTAAAATAATTTATTTAATAATTAAATTAATTATTATTTAACCACTGCTAATTAAGTACAATTACTGTAGCTAATCTAATGGATTTCCACCAATCTACGCATGCATTGGTGGATGAAGATAGTGGAATATAGATGGCTGTGATTTAAAGGTTGGGTGATTAATTATATTAATATAGATGTTAGAAGCTTACCCTCAAACCCTCTCTAGAATCCCGAGTGCATGCCTTCTATCCCTGCACTCGCAAGAGTCCTGTTCCGTTTCCTGCTCACCAGTCCGTCACCTTGTGCTGCTGCTTAGCTGAGAAGAGTAGATAGGAAGTTGAGACCTGGAGCTCGAAATAAAAAGGAAACCGAGAGATATGTAATGGCTCTCTTCCATTGCCACTAGTTATTGGATAGGGTGTGATCAAGGGTAGATATTAGTGAGTAGAATGAATACAAAGTTATGTATATTATACTATTAAATTACATAATACTCCATAAGTATTATAATTTTATCTTTAATTATTAATTATGTATCATAAATTAGACTTGAGATTTGTAAAACTGTTCACACAAAACACACACACAATAATATAATATATATATATATATATATATATATATATATATATACATGTGTGTGTGTGTATAAAATATCTCATATATATATATATATATATCAATTAGCCTACTACAGTTGAATTTGAGCTCACAAACCAATTGAGACAAAGGATATACAAATCTGAATCAAAATGTATTGGATGTCGCTAAACTAATCAAAATGATCAACACAAACATACTTCGTATCATATTTAACATCAAAATTGATTAATATATTAATATTAATCACCAAAAAAAAAAGAAAAATTGTTGACGCATACATATGATCGATAGAACGAGCTCAAACGATATGTCGCAAATCGATTATAGCAAAGATCAAAACATCAAACCTATCAAAAATGTCAATTTATCGATTTTAACAAACGATTTCGATCGAATATACAAAAAATAATAATATAATTTAAATTCAATATAAATATTAATTATATAATAGCGTCATCACAAAAATTAAAATTAGTGTTGATTTTATTCAAATAAATAAATGCTTTTATAAATACTCCTATAAGACCTAACCCTAAGGGGATTCCTATTCAGAGACGCACAACCCATTCTTCCCTCCCCACATCTCTTCCCCTCGTGCTCCCTCCCGATCGAAGGTTAGCCGCGAGTCTTCTTCCTCCCGGCCTCCCTCCTATCGCCGTTACCTACTAGACACGCACAAACCGCAGCCATCCTGACCTCACTCCTCTCAGTCTGAGCGCCCATCCTGACCCGCACGCAGCTTCCTCCCATGCGACCTGCTCCCGTCTTCCCGCAATCGCACAAATCGAACTACCACCTGAACAGAGCGAGGCAGATCGACTCCTCCCTTCCAATCGAGCACCCAGCCGCACGTCCTTTCCATCTTGTTCTTCCGTCCATTACGGCTGCAAACCGAACGAACAGCCGACCTCCCTCTCCTCTCCTGCGAGGTTGAGTCGAGACTCCCAGCCGAGCAACACTCTGGGGTGGCCAATGGATTTATTAGGATTTAGTCATCTAAATCCCGTAAATCCTACCAAACATCTTGGGAGGATTTACTCGGATTTAGTAAATCTGTCTATGATGTAAATAAAATTAGAATCGAATTATTAAATTACATTCAAGGAGTTAACGGATTTAGAGATCCGAACTTTCTGTATGAATCTCGCAACTCCATCAAAACATCGCCGGAAATCGCTTCTTCTTACAAAGTCGGGTCTTTGTAGTTAGACACACTAGTGGTTGCTGTCCTCCGCCGTCTTTTCTTTAGGCTTCAAACATCCTCCTCAGCTTCTGCCATGGCCAAGTGTTTGAATCCGATAAAGTAGTCTCTTTTAGTAACAGTAACTTCCCAAGGGATCAAGGACGAAGCAGACACACCATTCTCGGGGCTTAACTTGTAGTGGGAAGATGGGAGAGCGGTCTTTTTTAACCAGGTTGTTGGTTACGGTAGTGAACAAGATATATGATTACTAGCTATGGAAAGTGAGAGTTTGATAGAACTCTGAAATGAAACCAAAATGCAAGATAATTTATAATTTATGATTATAATTATATTAAAAAAATCTTAAAATATTTTGACATAGTTAGATTAGATTTAAAATTATTATATTTGAATAGATCAATATTATATATATAAATGTATATTATATTAATCTCAAAATAAATTTAATAAATTTTAATTAATTATTAAATATTTTTCTAAATATATTATATCACAATCTCTATTGGTATTGTATTGCTTTGATTTAAGTTACTATTTTATGTTTTTTTAAAAAATAAATTTATGTTAAAATATTATGATATATATAATATTAAGTTAAATTTAAAAATTATTATTTTTTGATGAAAATATCATAATATAAATTTTTATGTTTTAAGATAGAATATATGTTGTTAGGTATTGATTGATATTCATAACTCAAATTGAGAGGTAAAACAAATTGATGCAGAAATAAGGAACCATTTCACTAAGTTGTTTTATCTACTTTTTTACTATTAGTCCATTGTTTGAGTTAAATCAATATTTGGAACTTTGGTGATTTTAAATTATGGAAAAATTTTAATTAAGGACTTTCATCAAATAATGAGCATGTGATGATGCTTATAATTGGAATTTGATATTGTTCTACAATAGTTTTTTCTTTGAGTAGTGAGATTTTAAATATAATAAAAATAATTTTTAAATAATCTAATATTTATTTATATTTCAGAATTAATAATATCTGTTAAATGATAAATTTTAATTTCAATATTACATTCTTTTTTATTTGTGTTCTTACTCTTTAAAAAATATTATTTTATTATAATATATTTAAATCCTCAAATAACTTATCAAATATCTTTCTGAATTTAGCAAGATTTAATAAATTTGTTATTAAATACTTTTCAGGATTTAATGTCTCAGAATTATATTGAATTTAGTAAATCCTACTTGAAATAAATCCAATCCGTTGCCAAAGACCCCCTCGCCTCCTATTCACGCAAGTGGAATGGGCATTCTGCTTCCCTCTCTTGCTGTCTCCTTTGTCCATCCGAGCAGCAGCCAAACGGCTGAAATCCCATTCCAAATCCTCTTGTCGGCAATCTTTCTCCAGTCGGCTAGCGTGACCTTCTTCATACTGCCATCCACGACGTCTCCAATAGCCCACACGAAGCTTCTTACAACCGACCAATTCCTCCCCACGTGGAAGCCTCTCCAATCCCTCCATGAGCAATCTTAATCTACTCCTCCCCACTCAATCGAAATCCCCCTCCGATCGTCTCCTTTAGTTCATTGAAACCAGACCTAGGTTTCATTTATGTTAATCGAACATCTTCTTGCTCTCACATTCCAGATTTGTTGTTTCTTCTTGTTTTTGATGCTTTGTTTGGAAGGCTTCATGTATTCATCCTCTTGAATTTTTATTGAATGGATTTCTGCAAAGTCTTGTGCCTTATGATTGGAGAGCAAATTATTTCAATTGATGGTTCATTAATCCTATTGTTTAAAGCTTGTGACTCCTGTCTTTTGTAATTTTAATCACCTCACCCTATTCCACATCCGCTCGTCCTCACAGAAATCTAGCATTAGCTCAGCTCTCGATTCCTCACAGACGCTCGATCCGAAACGAAACCTCTCTCCGATTCATTCCCCTCAAACCGTAAGCTCTGATTCCTTCTACGGCTTCCATTTTTTCGCAAACAAGGGCAGCCGAGAGGCAACTCCATCATCAGGCGGGTTCCTCTCGGCATACCCTTCTCGATTCCTCTTCCGACCATTCCTTGCTACTGCCGAGAAGAATTCGTCATCACGATCTCTCGACACTTCCCATTTATTCCTCGCCTATTCTCTCACTTCAATTTCATTTCGCCCAACACAACAAGCCCCAAAATGTGTTTATCCTCTTTGCAGCTAAGAGAACTACATCATTAGGTGGGTTGCATTTCCACCTATTCAACCCAAATAATCAACCTGATAATCTCCTTCAATTCTTTCTAGTCAACTCATGCAAAATTATTATTGTTGTTGGTGGATGTGTAGAATGGGTAAAAGAAATTTGTATGTATATGTGTTTATTTCTTTTGACATGCCACGCCATTAGTGTATGACTAGCCAAAAATTATTTACAACCTCCTGTCAAAATGGTGAAAAATTTGACTAAATTTTGGACTTAGAAAAAAAAGGGAAGAATCAAAATTTATTTAAAAAGAAATCAAGCACATCAAAAATAAACAATCTAAAATGAAATTTGAATGTAAGTATATATATTTACTTTACAGGAGATACGCTCATCGTGTGAACGATTTAAATTAATCAGGGGCTTCAAAACACCAACCGTCATCGGTGTGGATAAGCCAAAACAGATGTAATCCCTACGAATGATGTTTTAAACGCCAATTTTTTATCCAAAATTCATACTGCAAATAAAATTCCTAAACAAATAAATACTAAGCTCACTAAAATAAATTGATATCGAATTGAATTTTGAATTATAAATGAGAATGAATCAAAATGAATTTGAAGATTATATTTCAAATAAAGAAAGATGGATTGAACTCAAACAGATTTATGAATTTGAAATGAATTGAATATTTTGGCACTAAATATAAATTTGACACTTCAATATCTCAGCTCAATTGACTTAGAAGATGATCTGATTGATTGTCCAATAAGAGCACAAAAGATCTTAGAATTGGAATGTAGTTCTTAAATCATAATTCACTCCAAATGAATTAGAGAAAATCAAAGAATTCATTAGAGATTTTTTAATGAGATCGAATGATTGCTAACAAGCATAATCAATAAATTCTTGAAAAATACTTGAAGCATATTATTCCTTTTATTAAATACTCAAATTGGATCAATGAGAAGTTGAATATAGTTTGTGATGAGTTTGAGAATTGTCAATATATATAAATGAGAGTCTATTGTACATCAAAGACTAATCAACTTTGAATAAAAGAAAATAATTAAATGTTATTCCAAGGGATCTAATAAGATATTAGAATAAATTAAAATGCCTTCATCGCCACCGGATCTACAATTCTTCGTACAAACAAAAGAATATGATACTAAATTAAATTCTACACTAATTATGGAGCTTCATTCAATCCAAAAATTAAAAAATTTCATTCTAATTATGGTTTTCAAAATCAAAGATTTCATTAATCAGATGAAGTTATCTAAGTTATAAATACCTACATGTGCTCGGACATAGGGATTTAAGATACAAATCCTAATGTCTGAAAAGGCTGTGCATGCTAAATTGGGATTAAATAAAAAAATATGAGATTAATCTCATAATTTAAAAATAAAATGATCTAAATTACTAAATACCCGCATGAGCCCCAACACTTATATCAAGCACCTAAACTTTGTGTCTGAGGATGTTGTGCGGGTTTTTAAAAAAAAGAGAAGAATGATGAAATCGATTCAATCATTTATAACTATATGCATGTAAGCTAAGAATATATATGCTAATTCAAATCAATGAAATATAAAAATATTCACTCCATAGAATATGCTCATAATGTAATCCTCAATGCTTGAAAGAGAGTTGCTACTAAATGATCAACTTCAAATGAACTTAAATTATATTGATCATAAGACCCAATCCTCTATATTTATAATGGAGTTGACAAAGTATGATATCAATTTTTCAAAGAATTTAAGTTGCACATAAATCAGTCCAATCTCTAAATAGAAGTAAAGTCTATAATGACGACCTGATTGAAGATATCAACTGGATGGGTAATTATTATCAAAATATTTACGATATTATATTCAATATTCTCAAATTCAAAATACTCAAAATATAAATCTAGATCTGATCCTCTATTATTAAACTAATGGAGTCGACAGAATCTGAAACAATAAACTAAATAATTAAGAAGACTTATATACCGATGATGGTCACGTTGATTGAAAATCTCAACCGGATGAGATATTATCATTAAAATATATTTGAGCTCTAAACAAATTCATCATAAAACTAAATTTCAACTAAATAAATATATGAACAAAATAAAATTTATTATTTAAATACTTAAAGCAAATAATTCATCAACCCATCCACCAATATTTCTTGGAGATGACAGATTAAGAAAACTATAGGTCACAAAGGAGCTAATGTCAAGTCAAATAAATTACTATATTCAAACTCAAATAATCTCATAAGGATGTGCGTGTCTCTGCTCATGATTTGGCAAGAGTTCCACATATGATGCATAATTAGAGTCCCTAATCGTGGTCCGCTAAATGACACCATTATATTACGATCAGCCGTAGCAGATGTTTCCCCAATGGCTCACTTTGAGTAATGAATCATGAGTATATTTAATAGCATAAAGCCCTTTTGTCACTTAAGTAATTTATCATCTCCTCGACAAACACCACCACAGGTTTATAAGGATTACTTGGACAATACAACTCATGGCTACTGACAAGGATCCTTCAGTCAGGTTGAGTCGATTACCTCCTCTAACTAAGTAAATTAGGGACCACGATAACCCGGGATGACGGAACCATGAGATCTAGATTGGACACGTCATCATCCCACCAACCATATGTTATAAATTAAATAATGGTGAATTTCATAAATTCTAAATGACAAATTTTAAACTCCACATGTTGCTACTATATGCCGCGTATCTAATGATCTAATGACTAGCCTTAATCAAAAGTTCTTTCCCAGCATTAGGAGGGTAATTAACTATAGTTCTTGCGTCTATAGGAAACCTGGAACTAGATCTAAAGTACTCACAAAATGAGAGCGAAATCTCTAAATAGTGTCTTATCTACTGTTCCATCCGCTTCTAAAAATTTCACTGACATAAATCATACTCTCTTCATCGAGAGGTCGGTGGAGAATTTTTGGAGCCCACAGATTTTTGACGATTCCGCTGGAGACTGGTTTCTCTTTCCATCTTTGGCTAGTCAAATTTGGAGTATAGTAGTAGTGGTGTATAAGTAATAAAAATTAAAATTTAATCATAAAATAAAATCTCTAATGAACATAATAGTTTGTTGAGTATGATTTTATTTGCATAAAATTTTCTTTTGAATATGTTGCTTTATTTTTGTTCTATTGTATTTCAGATTATTATTTGATTATTGGCCATCTCTTTATTTGTGTAGATAGATCTTCTAACACCCGCTCATTGTGAAGTGGGTCTAACATCCGTCTGCTAATTTTGTCATTAACGAGATCGGAGATACCATTCTTGATAGTGGACTTTCCAAAGAATAATAACTAAAGCTAATGTCACGCCGTCAGATACATTTGCACATTCACATCACCTGCAATGAGAAAATTCTAAGTAGTCAAAGCTCCCCAAAAGAGAGCTTGTGTTTCAAAGATTGGGATATTCGACACTCGACTACAAGAGAACTTGTTGGGTAAAGTCTAAGTCATGCCTGTAAACACCACTCTGCCAATTAAACCTTTCGTACCAGGAAAGCATGATCATGAAGCTTCCTCGCATGGAGGAAAGTTAACAAGAAGGCAGAGAAGAAGGATGAATAGCAAACTATGAGCTCATTAACTACTGTCTGAACAATGTACTATGTTGTTAGCCTCAAAGCGAGAAGCGAGTATTCCCACTCAGAATAAATTTGAGAACCTGAAGTGGGTAAAGAGGAATAGTCAGACGGTGAGTCAAGCAATCTTTTGGGACCGACCACTGCATCAAGCTCCGGTTCCCCAAAAGAAAATTCCTGAAACCTTATCTGCTAGAGTGCATCGAGTGCTGAAGGCTGCCAAGGAAATAGGCCTAATGCAAAGAAGAGTCCAAAGACTTGTGATAATCGAAGCTGATAATGTTTCATTTGGTAGACTACCACCTATTGTGAGAGCTCGTGATTGATTCAAGAAAATCCCGTATGGTGAGCATCAAAGTCTGACAACCCGACCATATGTCAGGGAATCTGCTTTCGAAAGGTCCTGACGGAAGGGTGAGTAAGCTTGGAGGCCAAGGCCCCAAAGAGAAATTGTTGAAAATAAGAGAAAAGGCATGACATTTGGTTCGCACTCTCGGAAATCCGCCAATGATAAGAACCAACAAAAATGGGTTCAAAAGAAGAAATCTTCTAATGATGAATTACAGGATGGTCGACACCCAAGTGAACATTCCAGGGAATCCCATTATTGATCAACTAAATCTCTACGAAAGAAAGTTGACTTTGATCATATCCTTCCGGTTGAAGAGAGGTTTAGCTCGAATCCAGAGCTAGAAATTCATTGGAGGAGACGTTCTGAAGTTAAATTACAAGAAGATGAGGAATATGATGAGGATACTATGGAAGTGGAAGTAGTGTATGTGGTACAGCACGTCGGAGAACCATCTGGTGCACGACAACACCAACATAGATGACGTGGAGCTACACCTCCTATTCATATTGAAGAACCAGCTCTTGAGCAAACAGAAGGGGGAGCTTCAAGCACGTCCTAAGGTGATGAAGAGGAAGAAGAACTAGAAAGAGAAGAGGATAACTCTTTCTTCCCCGACACTACCATGTTAGCCCAAATGCAGAAACAAATGCAACGACAAATGAAGGTAAAGGATAAGGAGATCATCTAGTTAAATACAAAGATGAATCAAATGATGACACAAATGAATGTGATGCTACAATTGATGCAGAGAAATGCAGCAGTAGTGCCAACATCTATTCCACTTGTCCAACCATCCGACAACTAATGCTACACCTAGTGATCCACCAGTTGATTCAATGCCTCAAGCTTGCGGAACAAAGAATGCACCTGAGGGGAGAAAAGAAGTCAGTCAACTAGCTCCTCAACCCATCCTCAAGATGTTTAACATATCCGAGCAGCCAATTAGAAAAATTATAAGTGAAAAGATCAAAGCTATCATTGTCGCTGACCAGGTGGAAAAATTGGTAAGCAAATGTCGTTCATACCTGGCAGAGTACGATCAAGTGCCATACCTTAAGGGTTATTCAGTGTCTAAATTCAATACATTCAATGACACTGGAACCCTAGACAAAACCTGTCGCAATTCAAAGCAACATGTGGCAATACAGGAGGCAATGATGCACTACTATTCTGTCAGTTTGTTAGTAATTTAACCTCAACTGCTTTTGAATGGTATGCTGAATTGCCTAATGACTCGATCAAGACTTTTGCTGAATTAGAGATAATGTTCGTCAAGAGATTTCCCGGTGCAACTGAGAGGATTACAATTGCTGACCTCGCCTTAGAACGAAGAAAGAAAGACGAGTCAATGACTAAATATATTTCACATTGGCGAAGTATGAACATGAAATGTGAGCAACAGCTAGAAGAAAAACATGCAATCCAATTGTTTATGGATAACATCAATGATAAGATGATACCATATTTATACATGGCCTCTATCTCAATATTTCAAGAGTTATTGGACCAAGTGGCAAAGTTTGAAAAGTCAATCGCTCAAAATTTGAAGGTCACTCAGAAAAGCTAAAGAAGAATAAATTCTCAGACTCAAAGAGGAATGAGTCTCAAACAACCTTCTACAGCCCAAGCAATGGAAATCGAGCAACTTATAACATTAATAAAGGAAAACAACCCGCTTATGCGGATGATGGGGGAAAGCAATAAGTTAACTCCCAATCAAAACAATCAATGAGGGATGATGAGTGAATGCACTCATCTCTAAATGACAAGAAGAGTAAGGAATACTCCTTCAAGAGGGAGAGCGTGGTTAAGTTATTTCACCAAGTGCTTAAAGCAAGATTAGAATTACCAGAATCCAAAAGACCTGAAGAGTCAAGTCAAACTGATAATCCAAAATATTGTCCATATCATCAGGTAATTAGCCACCCAATTGAATATTGCTATATCTTTAAGGATTGGCTGGAGAGAAAAAATAGAAAGGGTGAATTCACACTATTTGATAGTGTTCTCGTTCATCATAAAAGAGAATTTGTCAGGGTGGTTACGTCCATTTCAATACCATTGTTGAAAGAGAAGGAAAAAGGAAAAAAGTAATACAAGATGAGCAATGAGAG
This sequence comes from Cymbidium sinense, assembly GCA_021442155.1. NCBI lineage: Eukaryota > Viridiplantae > Streptophyta > Magnoliopsida > Asparagales > Orchidaceae > Cymbidium > Cymbidium sinense. The sequence continues at coordinate 154,893,269 of CM038218.1, read as the reverse complement.
ATAGTGGTCTCTAAGAAGACCATGAAAATATTGAAGCAGCTAAGAAACATCCCTAATGTCAAGTGAAAATCACCACTTGAACCTATATTGGACTTAAAAGAAATGTCTAAACCAAGAATTTGGGCTTCTCAGTGACATTTTGATAAAACTACTTCATCACACCATGATGAGCAGTCTGCTAAACGTAAGCCTCATAAGTCAAAGAAGTTGGCTAAAAAAAGAAGAGTAAAAAGAGAACTATAATTCAAAAGATCATCAATAATTTAGAGGAGTATCATCCACTGATGAGATAGGCTATTAGGCTTGTCAATTATACGTCAAGACTTCAGACACTGAGTCAAATGAAGAAGGAAATAATGATAAAGACTTTCGATCATTGTGTTGAGCTATTTCTATGGTGTCGAATATCCCCCAATATGATCCATGTCTGGATAATTTGAATCAAACAACATTGAAAAATATGATATGCAAGACCGAATTCAAGAGGTTTGTCCCGCTAAGTAGGAGAATTCCTAAGCCTATAACATCAAGGTCGTGCTTGATGGTGCAACAAACAGAAGATAGTTCAGAAGAAGACTTATGTTTTCCTAATGATGATGAGTCTGAGCCTTCAAAGGTATCCCAAATGAGCCACCTGAAATTTGGTAGTGACTCAGAAGCATCCACTGGTAGATGGTGACTTTGAAGGAGTTACCTCATCCAAGAGAGTCAAATAAAACCAAGTGCAACTAAGGAGTGGCAAGATACTACCACCTCCATTAAAGAAAGGGCTATCAAATAAGCATAAAATCAGAAATGAAGAAAAAAATATTGAAGTTAATGAAGATGTCATCCCTAAAGATCCTAAGAAGAAAGCAAATTCAAGTGAAGGAATTGATTATAATATCCTATTGCATCTGAGAAAGATCCCTGCACAACTAAGTGTGTACGAGACTCTCTTGATGCTGAAGGACCTTCGAGAAATGCTGATTCAAGCTCTTAAATATATAAAGAGATATGAAGCGTATTTTGCTGAATGATGCATGATTGAAGTTTTGCAAGCTCAAGATCTCCCGATGATCACTTTCTCTAAAGAAGATCTTATGCTCGGGACAACAGAACACAATCGCCCATTATATGTAGTTGAAGAAAGTGATGGAATTATAATAAATCAAATTTTAATTGACCCAGTCTATCAATAAATCTTATGAGTCCTGTAGCACTTAGGGGTTGTCCAAGACATTCAAACATCTTGGATGAGATAAATTGATCCATGGCTTCAAAAATGGGGCGAGGCAAGTTTGGAGAAACTCTATACCCAAGCTAAATTTCATGTGATAGATGCGACACCTCATTCAAAGCTCTATTAGGCCATCCTTGGCTCCATGGTATAGTTCTATCTACTCTACATCAATGTATGAAGTACATAAGAAATGGAGCAGAACACAAGATTCTTGGCACTATTCAGCCATTTATAGTTCATGAGGCAAAAATTTATGAGGATGCAAAGTATTTTCTGTCAAAAAAAATAAGCCTCGACAATCTATAGCTCCAGCTTCAAAAACTGTGAAACAACCCAAAGAAGAGGAGGAAAAGGAAGAAAGAATGCCACATTAAATCCCCCTAAAACTTATGACACTCACCAAAGTCAAGAGGCATATCATTTGGACGGAGGAGAAGGAGAAGAAGATATTCTAGTTGAACTCAAGGAGAAATGTGAGCCCTCAACAAAAGCAATGAGATAAATAACCTTGATTATGATTATGATTTCAAGTCCATCTATGCAAGTGAAGTTCAATGTGTCTCTTCTAGAAGGTCTGCTAACCTATTAGTATCAAACGATTCATTCGTAGTTACACCAGTTCCTCCTTGATATTTCAAAGAAGTCACATCATGTGATGTTCACAACATTGAGGAACTAAAAATCTTTTATGTACCTCACTAAGCAAAGAACTTCATTCTAGATGAGGAATGTCAACACTATGATTCTCAATTATTATTCAATACTCGAGAAGAGATGGTGCCCACCGTAATGCAGATACTATCCTCCAAAAAATCCAAAGGATGATGCACAAACTTGGAATCGATGTTGGAACCGATGATGATCAAGCCTCTTCTTTGATGACTTATGGAGTTCAAAGAGTCCATAGACCTCAAGAAGTGATAATTATACCACTAAGTCTAGACATCCAACAAAGGCATCATCGAAAGAACACTATACATAGAAAGTGAAATTGAAATTGAATTGAAAATGAAGATGACTTTTATGAAGTCATTCTCACAATCGATGGGGAAGTAGAAGCCAAACCGGCACTTGAAGAACTTGAAGATGGTGGGCAAATGTCTACCATGGACGTGTTGAAAGAAGGACCTCGTCCAACATTCATTAGTGCCCTTCTGCCTAATGATAAGGTTGAAGAAATAAAATATTACTTTGTGAATTAGGACCGCTTTGGACATATATTCGAGATGCCCGCTTATCCCTCGATGTGGCGCTCAAGCAATCAATATCGATTCTCACCAAAACAAGCTCCTAGAATGAGACTAGATATTGAAGAACAAGTGGTCACAGAAACAAAAAAGCTAATTGAAGCAGGTTTCATTTGCGAGGAGAAGTATTCAGATTGGATAGCCAACATTGTTCCTGTAAAGAAGAAGAACGATCAAATTTGAGTCTGCATCTACTTTCATGATTTAAAAAAAGTGTGTCCAAAAGATGATATCCTACTCCCGGTGTTAGAATTGCTAGTGGATAACACCTCCAACTATGACATGTTCTCCTTTATGGATAGATCATCGGGGTATAATCAGATCAAGATGGCTCATGAATATGAGAAACACACATCATTCATAACACCAATTGGTATTTATTGTTACACAGTCATGCTATTCGGATTGAAGAATGCCGGAGTTATATATCAGAGGGCCATGACACATCTTTAATGAGTTGATTCATCAAAAAGTAGAATGCTACGTTGATGACCTCATCGTAAAAAGCATTGATCAAAAAGATCACCTAGAGGATTTAAGGATTGTCTTTGAAAGGATCAGGAAGTACGATCTCAAGATGAATCCTCTTAAGTGTGCTTTTGGAGTTTCTTCAGGAAAATTTCTTGGATATGTTGTAAGACATAGAGGATCTAATAAAACACAGATTGATTATTTTTTGATAAGAAAAATAGATCATTTAAATTATAAAGATTGTAAGGTCATTCTAAGTAATAGTTTAAGTACCCAACATAGATGGTTAGTTTTAGCTTTTAAGATGAAAAATTATAAGATAAAAAATAAATCAAATTATTGTCCTAGGATTAGATGGGCACACTTAAAGAACACAAATAACAATATTTTTAAGAGCAAGTTACAAGAGCTTAGAATCTGGATGTTCATACAAGCTAAAATTTAAAAAAGTAGCAAGTAAAATTAAGCAAGTTGCTAAAAATGTGCTTGGAGAATCAAAAAAAGCTTCTTTTAATACAAATAGTTTGTGGTGGAGCCAGCGTGTGCAAAAAAAGATAAAAAAATAAGAACCATTATTATAAAATATGGTTTAGATGTAAAAACTCAGATAATTGAGAAAGATAAAGTGGTCTATACAGATTCTAAGAAAGTAATATATGATGCAAAAAATTTAGCTTTTAGTGATTTATACAATAGACTAGATTCCAAAGAAGGTAAAAGATTTATGTATAACTTAGCCAACCAAAGAGATAGGAGAAGTAAAGACTTAGTTGCACATATGAAAATAATAAAGTTCTTTTGAAAAAGGATATTTGAATGGTGTTTATTTTTGGGTGGGACACTAGATCTTAAACTTATTGAAGTGATCGCAGATATATGGGATGATGTACTATCTCAAAGATAGAATCACCCTATAATGGACCTAATCACCTAATAAGGACTCCTAAGGCATGATGGGTCTTCGAATATACCAGATCTTTCCCTACTTTACATGGAAAAGTAAAGTAGGTTTATTTTAAGCTTAAAGTTCCCTATGGAGGCAAGCCCCCATAGTTAATTACATCCTAAGAAATGAGAATTTCTTAAGAATACTCGATTAAAGTAGATAATTAGAGTCTCCAAAGATTTCAAGGTTAAGACTATCAAAGGATTGGCTATTTTAGAAAATCAAATGGGATAGATCAAGGAGAAGACTTATTTTGGAATCCAAAGGGAGAAAGTAGAAATACTCATGATACTAGGAAGCCTAGTGAGCATTCCAATCTACCCTATATTGGGCTTTATATTTTGAAATTGAAGAGAATTAATTATTTGAGTTGACATTTTATTAGATTGTTGGCTTATAATTCCATAACATAAGATTATGAAAATGCCTAAGAGGTGAGGATTTATGCTTGTAGCATGAACGAAACAGCTACCTCAGATTCCTAAACTAAGGAGCCTTGGTACAAAACAAAGGCACAACCTAAATCTAAGGCAAAAATGGGTATATGGTTCACCTCCATAAAAGAGAATAAACCACCTGACAGTTGGACTTATTACCTGAGTGGCAGCCAGCTAACTCCTCCTACGCTTTAAATCCATGTAGGCAAGTCTTATGCTTTGCAAGATGGCTAGGTTGTTCATTTAGAAAGAAAACTAAGTCCTTAGACTCACTCCTAAGAGACTAGAGCATGAGTGGTATGAATCCATGACTTAATCTAATGCAAATTTTATCAAATTTATTTGATTCTTTTGGACTTTTGTTTTGACACTGCTATGGGATTTTGTATGCCTAAATGCATGAGAATTTGATTATGGGCCAAATCAAGAGAGAAAGGGGTGTCTTCCACCAAAGGCTCTCATAGGTTAAGCCTTGATTCTCGCAAAGATGGAAGCTCCCTCTAACAAGAGTGAAAGAATATGACATGCATGATATTATACATTCATCCATCCAAATAAGGTAAAAATTTTATTATCTTGATTTAATCCTAGGCTTTTATGTGAGGTTATGAGTTATTTTAAAATTTTAGTTATGAGTTGTTAATTGGGGTAGAAAATTAATTTTATCCTAAGAGCCTACCGATCCAGCCACACATTCAAACATCAATCATAAAGAAACTATGAAAAGCATGTTGTTCTAATGCAATCTAAACACAACATCAAACAATTTTATAGACTAAAGAAAAAGAAAGTCTGTATGGGTTTTCAGACACCAAAAGAGAAAAGAAAAGATATGAGCTCTACCCTTATACAACCCGGATTACAAAAATAATATATGCTATGGGGTCTTTTTCTTCATTTCTTCATTTCTTTTCTTTTGATTTGATTTACTAAAGGCATCACAGGCACCCTGTGACTAAGCCTTCTACCAGCCATCCTAATCCCCATAAGACTAACCCTAATTCCTAATGCAAAATTACATCAAAAATAGAAAAGTAAATCTAGCTACACCAAAACAAATGTTAGCTAAACATACCATACAATCCAAGTTATATGAATAATTTGGACTTAGCACTCACATGGGTAACCAAGCCCACTGTCTAACATGGGTTACACTTAGGCTAAGCAACGCATAGAAAAAGCATGTATATATTTTTTATTATACGCCCCTTTAAGCATAACCCCTAAAATATGACAATTAATCTACTAACATCCATAATTTAAACATACACCCTAACATCCCTAAAATATTACATCACAAACAAAACACAACATCATACATACAACGCTCTAACTTAGCTAAGTAGTGACTTAGTATTCTAATGTGTGTGCTTAAGGCTTGTGTACAAGACTTCTTAGTTTTATTTAAGTTCCAATTTGAAGTTTGAATTTAAATTTTACCTTTTGATTTCAATCTAAATGATTTAATGATTTTCTTTTCATTTTTATTTCAATTTTATTTGGTTAAATGATATTTAGGTTCTCAAGAATGAATAGGATGAATTCCATCTAGATGACTCACCCTATTCTACATCCTAATTCCTAAGGAATCTAACTAAAGTCTTTAAGTATCTTGATTAGCGCATTTGAATTTGTGTAATTCATTTTTATTTAAAATTTGAGTTTATTTAAGTATTTGATTAATTGATTTTTTTTGTGATGTTTTAGTTTAATTGTATCTTGATAATTCAATATCCTTAATGTCAAAGGAGTTTAAGTTTGTTTAAGTTCATTTTTTATGATTAATTTTAGATTGTGTGTTTTGATTTAATCAATCTTGATAATTCAATATCCTTTAAATATTTAATTTTCTTTGATCATGGATTTAACTTTATGTTTATTTAATTGACAGGTTCATTTATTTGTAAGGATTAGATTAAGATTTTATTTTGATTTAATTGGGTTTGATTCTTTGTAAAGATCATATTTTTAATTACATCCATTTGTCATGTTCATCAAGTTTGGTTTGCATTTTGATTTCATATTGGATAGTTAATTAGTTCATTTTATTAAGTAGGTTGAATGAGATTTGATTTGATTCTATATTAAATTGATGAGAATCTTTCTGATTTAACTTAATTTGATTCAATTTGATTTGCTTAGCTTTATTGGTCTATGGATTTGCTTAGGTTCAATGTGATTATGTGATTTATTTAATTAATAAGTGTATTTATGTTAATTATAAAGGTTTGTTTAATTTTTTTTTTTTGTTTCATATTTGTTTTTGACAAAATGATGTAATTAATGACTTAATGGTTTTGGTTGATTTATGTTTTGATTAATTAAGTTTAATGTAATTAATCTGATTAACTTAATTAGTTTGTTTAAGAGGTATGATTAAATTAAATAAAGATTTGTTTAACTTTTGATTTAATTTCATGTTTATTGAATTAATGATGTAATTGATGAATTAATGATCAAGTTTAAATTGGGTTGATTATCATTTAATTATATTTTATGTTTGATTAAGCTTAAGTTTAATATGATTAATGTAATTTATTTAATTTAATTTATTTAATAAATGTGATTAAATTAATAGTAGATTAGTTAAGTATTTAATTTTAATTAACTTTAACGATTTATAAAGTTAAATTTGGTTTATTAAGATAATGGATTAATTTATTAAGTTTGCATTAATTAGATGTTTGGTTAATTAAATTTGATTAATGGGTTAAAAAATTATTAGATTAATTAAAGGTTTATTTAATTAGATTAATGACTTAATGAGTTTAATTTAAGTTTTGATTAGTAAATCTTAATTATGTTAAAGTTGGTTTATATGATTAATTTAATTAACTTAATTTTTTTAAGGGGTATGATTATTTAATTATGGGTTTGATTGCTTAATTTTAGAATTTTAATGTCACTTATTTAAATTATTAATTTGATTAATTAAATGATGGATTAATTTAAATTTAATTAAATGTTCTAATTAAGTTTGATTAAGGGTAATTAGATTAATTAAAGTTTATTTTAATTAAAGATTAATGACTTAATAATTTAGGTTTAATTTATGTTTTGATATGTTTTAATGCATCTTCATGTTTGATTAAGTTTAGTTTAACTAATTTTAATTAGGGATGTGATTATTAAATTTAATTAGGGGTTTGATTTAAGCTTAATTTTAGAGTTAGCTTTAATGTGACTTATTAAATTAATTTGATTAATTAAGATGATGATTAATTTATTAATTTTCATTAATTAAATGTTTGACTAATTGAGTTTGATTATTTATGATTAGGTTTTACTTGATTTGATTTATTATGTTTGTTTGATTTCATTAACATCAATTTAGTTATTTGAAATATTCAATGATTATTTAATTATCTCATTCCAAATGGATGTGATTTAATTAAGTTTACTTTAATTTTATTTAGTTTAATTAATTAGTATCAAATTATTAAAGTTTTCTAAGTTTTGGATTTTGAGTTTGATTTAAGATTTAATCATTTAATTGAGTTTTATTAACTTAAATAGATTTAATCATATTTAATTTAATCTCCTTTAAAGATGATATTTTTTGATTTAAAGTTTGATTAATGATTTAATGAATTCTATTCAATTTCATCATTTTATTTTATTTTATTTTTTTTTATTTAATATTTGAGTTATTTTTAGATTAATTAACTTTTAATTATTTAAACTCTAATCTTAAGTGTTTATTTGGGTTTCTTAAGATTAAGAAGATCAAATCATTTTTTTTTTAAGAGTCCTAGATGAAAGTGATTTAGGTTATCTTGAAGATTTTTGTAAATTTCAATTTTTATTTAATTTATTTTATTAAAATTGATAATCTGAATTTAAAATTTTAATATACCAATACAAGTTATTTTAACTTGAAATTTTATGTATGTGTATTATAACATTAATTTCAATATCTAAAATTTCAACTTAATAGAACTATATTTTGGCTTAATTAATAAAATATGATTTTACTAAAACTTAAATTATGCTCAATACTAGTAAATTTGAATATTTTGGTTTTTGGATTTCTCTCTAGACAATCCAACGAGCCTTTTTTTTGCAATTTTTGGTTAAGTATTTTATTTTTGATTTTTTGAAGTTTCATATGATTTAAATTATTATTATTATTTTTTTTTTTTTACGCTTTGAAAAAGACCGCTTTGACCGTCGATCACGCGGACGGAGATCGATCGCGATCGGCCGTGATCGCTGACGATCGATCTGCCGATCGCGCGACCACGCGACGGACGGCAGATCATTTCCGCTTCGGTTTCCGGTTCGAAGCTCGATCACGCGATCGAGCGTCTAACGCGTGCATCGCGACTGAAGGCCCGATCGCGATCCACGCGATTGAGCCGGCCCGATCCGCTGAACCGCTGGATCGACGGTAGTGAACGCCGAGGAATGTTTTTGGGTATTTTGGAAAAAATGAAAGTTTCTAAGCCAAAACTTGTCCAAATGGACCCTTTCGCAGAAAAAAAAATTCTATTTCCTATTTGGGATGATTTAAAATAAAAGTGCGATTTTCTAAAGGAAATTCTAAGGAAATTTAATACAAAATATGCAAAATCCTAAGGCCGACACTTGACGAAATTACCTCACCGGATGATTCTGGTGAAGATCCAGGGAGCTCTATGTGTGAGAAGCTTTGAGTAATCTTGCTTCTCTTCTAACGCCTCCTTTTCCGATGTTTACGTCACCCCGAAAGAGCAAATTCTTTTTGATTTGAGCTCAATGGCTAAAGTAATGTTTTCTTTGGGAGAGCTTTGAGGGGAGGATGATGGGAGCAAGAGAGCTCAAGTCTCATTTCTCTCCTTTATAATGGATGAAAATAAAAATTTTTTTTTGAATCATTTGGCTCCAAATTGAATGCCATCTTGTGGTTAGGCTGATCTAGATTGATTGAGGACTTTGGATTTTGCTCCAAAGTCCTCACGCCACATGATGAGATTTGTTTAATTGAATATTGGCCATGTGATGAGGGTTAAGTGCATGTGATGGGGAATTAAATGAGGTGGAATCTGCAGGGGTTGGTTCATGAGGGATTTAAATGGGTTGGGTTTATTTTGGCTGATCCCAAATGGTTTGGGTCGATTTGATCACTCAATGGGTTTTTGGTTTCAAGGATTTGGCCCAATTTGGTCATATGGGTCATTTTGGGCCAAATTGACCCATTTGACCAAAATTGTCCAAATTAACTTTTTTATGGGTTGATTCATGTTCAATTGACTAATTGAAGATGAATGTGTCTTGGTTTGAATTAATTTGGATTTAATTTTGATTTAGGCCAAATTGACCCTTAGGCCAATTTGGGCTAAGTTGGGTCAAGTTGAGATTGGCTCGATTGATCAAATTGAGTTCAATTATTACTTTGGTTAAGTTCAATAATCAGGAATAAACTTGAGCCATTGGTTGCAATCAATTTGGGTTAGATCATGATTTGCCGATTTGGTTCTTTTGGTCAATTTAAGGATCAATCATTTGGTGGTTTCAATTGATTGCAATTGATCATCCTAGGTGATCAAAAAAATCATGGTGGAAGATTTTGAGCTTGGTTCAATCCAATTTGGGTTGATTAGAAGTTGGCTCAAATGGGTCTAGTCACTTTAGTCATGCACCTAAGGGTCAATTGGTTTAGTTTTGATTTGATTTGATAATTGTAGGTTTCATTTATATTTGGGTAGATAATTGAATAAATGATTGATTCAAGAGAAAATTCTTGGTTTTGACTTGATATGATAGAATTTGGCTAAGTCCAAAGAATTGGCTTAAAGGGTTTAAATTGAGTTTGGATTTGATTTTCAATATGGTTTTGGTCATTTGAATTTGGATTTCATTTATATTTGTGAATATAAATGAAGGAATAATTGATTTATGAAGAGATCAATTGAGTTTGATTTGATTTGAAAGATTTTGGCTAAGCTTATGAATATGGTTCATATGGCTGAAGGGTTTTAGATTTGAATTTGATTTTGGGTTTCAATCATTTGGAGTCAAATTTTGAAATTAGATTAATTTGAATTTGAATTTGAATTTAGTTTGAGAATTGAAGGGTTTGATTTGAGAAAGTGTATCTAGATTATGTTTAGGCTATGGATAGTAATTTTAAACCCCAAGGCATAGCCTAATCTTATGATTAACACTTCTAAGTCTCTGGCTTAGGTTGTGTTCACTAATCACTAGATGTGTCTTATGACTAAGAAATCTTAGTGTTCAGAAGTCTAAGAAGAGGATGTTAAGAGCTCACTCCAAAAGTGAGGTCAACAAAAGGACCCCAATAGGTGTAACCGACAAGGCACACCGCACGTATCAAGGCATCAAATGATCAACAACATCCGTAAGATTGCAAATAACAAGTGATATATACCTAGACCAAAGGTAGATAATCACGATCTTAGTAATGTATTTTATGCCGGCATAAGGAGAAGAAAGAATCCACTAGGAGTACATGAACCTTCCTGTGTGTTCAAGTTCTGGAGATATAGATTTGATTGATTGTATAATTTGAGGTGTGTATCCACTGGGATAATAATTTAATAGATTTGATTTGTTGATTAGATTCCACCAGTGAGGGGGTTTAATATGGCTCCACTAGGAGAAGGGTTCGGATTGAGGGCATCTCCGTGATGCGCACTCAAATTTGTTTAATTTAGATCTAGTCCACCGGGAGGCCAATTTGATTTGCCTCACCGGAGAGAATTTGTTATTTTGATATGTTTAATTTGACTCACTGGAGGTTTTTTTTAAATTTATTTTATTTGCCATGCGGACTACACTAAGAAGGCCACGGGCCTTGGCCGCTTAGATTTATAAGTCCAAAGGGGTAGTCTACCGCCATAAGGTAGACTATCCAAAGTGGGTTTTTTGGTGTGCAATGACTATGCTAGGAAGAAAGGTAGACTTACATCTTCCAAGAAAAGTCGGGTGATCTAGATGCAAACACATCAACCTACCTAAGGCACCATGAGTGAGCATCACTGGGTCTTACTCAACTCAAGAGTAGTCGATGATTAATTTGATTTGATTTGATTTAATTTTAATTTTGTGTGTTATATGGACCGCTGGCATGATGGACCACCGAGAGGAGCTATGTCCTTGACCTATCTCGATTTACAAGTCCAAAGGGGTAGTCTACCAACCACAAGGTAGACTATCCGCCCAAGGGTTGCCTCTTCTGCAACGCATTGTACTAGAAGAAAGCATAGACTTACATCTTCTAAAGTAGATCACTTGGGGTGATCTATTGATGGCACAATGATCAATCCGACCTAGGGTGACTATTTGAGTGAATGCCGTGGGACTCATATCGACTCAAGAATAGTCGAATTACTTTAATTTTAGATGGACCTCTACATGGCGAATCTACTAAGAAGGAGCTAATATCGCCTAGACCTATCTTAGATTTACAAATCCGGGATAGTCTACCGCTAGTAGAACTAACCAACCTAAGTGCCTTCCTAATGGTCAAGTTAAGAAAGCATGGGACTCACATCTTCCTAAACAAGAATCCACTGGTGATCGCTATGAACAAATCGCCCGACCAAGTGCCGCCGGTCAAACGATCGGAAAGAATGCGTAATAATATCTTTCAAAGCAAAGACGACCGGGTAACTCGTGGCACACAATAAGTTGAACCCCAAAGGGGTGACCACGAGAGTAACGGATTTATCTCAACTCAAGTAATTCTATGGGGAGTTTTGCCGACACGCCTAAAGATAGATGCCGCTGGGAAAGGGGCCATGGGCTTGAATTCTAATCCACAAGCAAATATTTTATTTGTTTGTTTAATTTATTTTATGTGGACCCCATGAGGGATCAAACCGAAGGAGCTTATATCGCCTAGACCTTTCAGATGAAACTGCGGGAGAATCAACATCCAACAAATTCTCCAACCATGTGGGTGGCTACTAGAAAGGGACTCAATCCAAAAGTAACCCGGTAGTGTCTAAATGGGGTCAAAGGACATCCAAATAGAATGCCGCAGGGAAGGGGCTACAAGGCTTAATCCAACACTCAGAAAATGACATGGCTAGTCATATATCAAATAGGTATTCGTGGCCAACTCAGAAAGGGACTTACATCTTCCAAGAGTGATCAACCGTGAGTCACCGCGATATAACATCAACCAACCGGTGCCCATCTTGCAAATAATCGCCTAGAAGAAAGCAGGACTTACATCCTCTAAAGCAACTGATGGATAGTCTGTTTTCTACCGACAAAGCATCCGACCTAGAGCAAATGAGTGAATGCCACGGGGCTTAGACGACTCAAACATAGTCAAGAGGAAAGGAGCTCTGGGGACTTACCCTAAACCTCAAATATACTCACCTAGTTAGATGATGATTAGTTCAAGAAGAAAGCACGGACTCACATCTTCTTAAACATGATCAACATGAGGTAGTTACCTGGCGCAAAGAAGACTACCAACCAAGGCACTTTTGGTTGCAATGGTCAAATTAGGAAGAAAGTACGGGGACTCACATCCTCTAACAAATGACCACTGGGGTGATCGGTTGCTTTGGACAACAAATCAAACCTGACCTAGAGCAACTAATGAGTGAGTGCCACAAGGGGCTTGCTCCCACATCAAAGTAACCCGAGAGAAAGATATGTATGTTTGTATTTGATATGAAGGAATAGGATGCCACTGGGGACCCTAAATATATCATGGTGAATTCACAAGCAAAAGATATTTCTAACACGTAAGAAATAAAATTTGAGATGAAAAGAGATTTTATTGATAATTATTTTCAAACAAGATTTATGGATAATATTTCTTTAAGTAGCCCATTGATTGGAAGCATCCGCTCTCCTTTACAATTTATGAGTTGGTAAGATCCTCCTTGGTAGGCCTTCTATGGCATAAGGGCCTTCCCAAGTGGGTTCAAACTTTCCTATCTTTGACGAAACAATTGGTCTCCTTAGAACTAAAACAAGCTCTCCTACTTGAAAAGCTCTAGGACAACCAACTTGTTATGAGCTTGAATCATCTTGGCTTTATATAACTCGAGGTTTTGGCATGCTCAGAGGCGTCTCTCCTCCAAACCTTCGAGCTCTTCCAACCGTAACTTCCTGCTCACAGTGATTTTGCTACCACGGCTATCCTTAGTGATGGGAGTTGGACTTCCAAAAGAACGGACCCATACACTAAGGAGAAAGGGTAGATTGAGTTGGAGTTCTATATGGAGAAGCCCATAAAGCTTCAACCAACCGCTTCATGCCATCATCGTTTGTTGTCATCTAGTGTCTTCTTCAATATTTGAATGAGGGTTTTGTTGAAGGCTTCTGCTAAGCCATTCGCCCTGGATTGTAGATGGTAGAATATCTCCAATCTATGTTGTGTCTTCGAGCAAAGCTATTAATTTTAGTGCTCTTAAATGCATCATTATCGATATAATTCCGAGGCACTCAACCTATATACGATATGGTTCCTAAAAATTGGAGCACATGTTGAGCGTGACCTCTAAGTGGGATTGCCTGCCCATTTGGAAAAGTAGTAGAGAATGAATCGATGACCTTGGAAGAAGGAGGATCGATGACCCACAATGTCGACTTAACACTCAATGGCCATGAGGCCAATGTAGATGTAGAATAGGAGGTTGATGTAGACCACACCGTGTACCATTGATGGCATCTCCTAGCTACATCCATACACGTGATCATCGGCCAAGAGTATCCTAGTCTCGATCTTGGCTTTCATCTTCGACCGATTGATGTGCCCCACATAACCCCGAGTGTACCTCAATTCTATGGCTTTGTTTGTCCGCAACGTAACCACATATGATCGAAAGACTTCTTATAAGGTGCGCCTACAAGAGTATAGAAAGTCTCGCTTCACCCGTGTGCTGATTTCTCTTGAGGTAGTTTGCCTACATTTAAATAATCTATGAATGGTTGCCTCCAACTGCTCCTCATCCTTATTGTAATGGCAACCTCCCTTCAAGAGAGAATCTCAATGAGTTCAAGATCAATAAGGATAAGACTTGTCTATTTTGGACCCTTATTGGAATGGACTCATCTGACATGCCAACTCTTGGCAAGCTTGGCTAATGCATGCTATTACTCTCCTCGAGGAATCTTATGATGGTAACCTCGGATTTGGGCCAACAACTCCATAGTGTACTTATGGTAATGATGGAGCTTAGGCTTTAGAACTTTATAGACCCAAATTTGGTTGATGACTAATCGAGAATCCCCAAAGATGTTGATACTCTGACGCAGTGTAATGACTAACAACCGACAATCGAGCCTCATATTCGGCTTCATTATTGGTGCATGGATTGGATGATGATATGAGAATCTCATCACATCATCTCTGGAGTTAGAGAACTATTCCTACCCTCGCTTCGATAGTAAATTATGGTTCTTCTCTCTTGAGAGGAAGCCGCACCATCAAAGTACATCTAGTGTCGAGCACTAGTACCCCTAAGTTCATGATTTGTTCATCGGGAGATCATCATTGCGAGAATCGCCAGGAGTGGATGTGCTAAGAAATCCGCAAGTGCTTGTCCTTTATGGCAGGGGTACAATGTTATATCAAATCAGACAAAATCATGGACCAACGCCAACCCCGAGATAAGGCCGTGTCATGAGATATTGAGTGGATTGACTCTAGATCAAGTTCACCTTATGAGAAAGCATGTAGTAGCTTTTGGGATGCAAAGATTAAAGCTGGCGTGCTTTCAATAGTGGATAGTGCCAGGGATTAGATGATGACCGATAGAGAGAGTTCTCCTTCCCTTCATCATTGGTTTGAGCCAACAAAGCCAAGGGAGTCATCTAATGCAAGATATAATATAATGCCCGCCTGGATAGGCCGCTAGACTGAGGTGTCATCGATATTGCTTGATGTCTTCAAAGCATGTCGGCACTTATCATCCCATTTGAACTTGGCATCTTTTGATAAGTGCCGAGAATGGTTGGCATCTTCCCCATAAGTTAGAAATGAAGCATCTTAGATGCCAACCGCCTTGGAATGACCCGAGTTGTGTTAGGCTTTGGGGTGGCATTTCTAATATCGCTTTGATCTTTTCTGATCGATTTCACCTCTGTCGACAACAAACCCAAGAAATTTTAAGCTACTCAATGCACACTTCGTGGGTTCATTTTGAGGTTGTATTGTCTTAACCGCTCAAAACTACTCAAGTCAAAGAGATGGTCTTCCTTTTCTTTTTTTGACAAGATCATCGACGAAGATTCAACTTGATGATGAATGAGTTCATCAAGATTCGAGTCATGGCTCCCGTATGTGGCACCTGATTTTAAGGCCAAAAGGCATGACCTTATAACAATATATTCGACGTTGAAAGGCGTTGTTTTTCATCCTCTAGGGCCATCTTAATTTGGTAGTGATGACCCATCCATAAAGGAGAATACGCATGAGATGAGCAATGTCCACCATTAATTCGTATAGGAAGTGGAATTCATCCTTAGACATGCCTTATTTAGATCCCTAAAATCAACGCATATGCAATTTGGCCATTCTTTTCTTAACGATGACACCGCCAACCAGTAGATATTTTTCTTCCCTAATAAAGCCAAAGATCGCATCAATTTTGATTTCAAGTGACACGTTGTTCAATATCTAATCGCATGCGTCTAGGAATGTTTGATAGGGTTAGCATTAGGTTATTGCTAGTTTATGGACTATGTCGAGATAAGCGGGCATCTCTTCATAACTCCATGCAAAGCAATCCTTAAACTCAATCAATAGCTTCACTAAATCATTGGTTTCTTTTTCATTCAATAGAAGAATATATGTTGGTCTGGATCTTCTTCTTCAGGTTGATTTCTTTGAGCTCATCGATAGTTGATCGATCTCCTCTTCAACTCGGCGGTGCATCTTTGACTTCAAAGTCATTTGGATCATCGAAGTTTCTAAGCACACCTCCTCATATGAGTTAGCATGATTTGAAAAGAACTGTCAATTCCAAATGATTGGTGATGACTAGCGGTAATCATCATCAACTGGACCCACTGTCAATCTAGTCCGTCTTGATTGTGAATGTGCGCATTTGTTGTCCCATAACCTTTCAAAGTAATCCGACCTGTGTTTAGACCAAGCATGTGGAATTAATCCTTTCTTTGCTAAATTAAGAACACAAGGCAAATACCAATCAAAAGGTAATTCTATTAAATCTTTATATGAATCATCCTCAAGTTCTACATCAGCTTCTTGACTTGAGGATGATGCTCCAAGAAAGAACTTCTGCACCTTTACATTTGTGGAAGACTTAGGGCTTCCTTAACTACCAAACCCTCAACTTTTTGTGAGAAAAGTGGGGTTAGAGCTAAAGTTCCCAACTGATGCTTCACTGTTTCACATATAGACTTGGATACACTTATGCTTTGCTTAGAGCCCGGTCTTCATCACTGTCTGGCTCAACTGTCACTTGCATGGGGATCTCTGCGGAAGTGCTAGTGTACTAATCATATATGACTCATCCGAACTAGATTCTAAGTCATATAGATAGTAGGTGTAGTCAGCGGGGACATAACTCCTATTAGATGGTCAATAAGGAGGTCTTCCGTCTCTAAGCATGTCTTTGGATCTGCCTCTTTCTCTGCGTGGTGGAGGTCGAGTCATCATACCCATATGTTTGAATAGAGTAACGAACTGTGGGTGGAATCTAATATCAGGCTCTACTTTCTCCTCCAAGTCTATTTCTCGCTCCCCTTTTATTTTCTTTCTCATTTTCTTTTTTTTCTTTTCTTTTCTTTTTCTTTTCTTTTTCCTTTTCCTTTTCTTTTATTTTTGAACTTTCACCAAGTTCACGAGAATAGACTTGTTGATTTTGAGGGAGATAGTAGGTTGCATCTTATATATTAGACCTCATGAATGTGAATGGCTTAAGATCTCCTTTGATCGGTACAATCCCTCTCATGAACTTCATGCACGATGTAGAGAGGATGGAACCACATTATTCTCATGTATCCACGGTCTCCCAAGTAAAGCATTGAAAGATGTATCGAGTCTATAATATGAAACTTGGCGGTAGTCTTCCAATCATCCACTTGGCAACTATAGAGCCTAAAGCCCTCTCGCCTTGTTCATTGAATCCTCTCAACATCATCCTCTCTTTTGAAAGTTTGGAGATGTCAATCTTTAAGTAAGCGAGGGTTTTTAGACTCATAATATTCACTGATGCACCCTGGTCAACAAGAACTCTGGATATCCTGTATCTTCCAACATCCACTGTAATGTAAAGAGGGCGGTTGTGCTTGGTCGTTCCTAGAAGCAAGTCTTCATCACTGAATGTAACTCCTAGAGTGTCCTTTGAACTGCAAGCCTCCTCTTGATGCGTCATTTGAGCATATCTCTGGATCAAGGAGGGCCTTGATTAGATTTCCCATCTCTTTGGATAAGATGAGGTCATATATACTTAACTTAGCGACTTTCTAAGATGTCTTGGGACATTGTAGTCAACCTTGGCTTGATCCTCCACAAGCATATCCATGGGTGGAGCATCTTGTGGAGAGGTATCACTCTTTAGAACCAATGATTTGCTTACCCTTATCACGAGGTGCCACCCAGGAGGTAGAACTTTGCCAGGAAGGTTAACTTGTGACCTCTTGAATGAATTTGTAGGAAGTTCTACCTTCTCATCAGTGTACCTACACTTCTCCTATGGGATCATCAGTCGAGATGACTCCAAATCAATCTCAATGGGTGAACAGAATGATTTAGAATGGAAAATCCATTTCTAAATCAAAGGTGGAATGATCGAACTAGAATCATCATTATTTTAGACTTGAAGAGTTTTTAAGAGGAATAAAATCTAGAGTATCAGAAGATATAAGTGAAAGCTTTCTTCATTGATTTCTTCTTAGATTGAGGTACATGATAGAAATGTAATAAAGTAAGCGGGGTAAGGAGTATAGTGCCCTTGTCTGGCGCTCCTATTGGAAGAGGAGCTAGTGGAGGAAGAAGTAGTAGTGCAACAATGGAAGCCGGGCTTGAACGTGGTTGCTATGCTATCCCTGCAAGTAAGGTAGTCACTTGGGTCGACACCTTCTTCAAGTTGTCCAACTTGCAAACCTTCCTTGGTGTTGGAGGTTTGAGTTACTCACACCGTAAAGAAAGTTTCTTGATCTTAGAGACCACTTTTTAGAGGTTCGAGATAAGACAATATCCCAACCTTCTTTTGTCTTAAGAGGATTAAGTATCCCCAAGAATTACTCGATAGAACTAGAAGGTTGTTCTAACAAGTATTCCTTGGGATGGGATAACTCTCGACTTGTAGTCACGCCAAGTCCCCTTAAATGTGACACAATCCTCCAAGACATGACATGGTGGTAGGCAAGTTAGGATCATCACTCTGCCCACATCTTCCCGCCTCTTGGGCTCGTAATCGAAAGTCGTTTCTTTAAGAGATTCTTAAAGATCTTCCTAACTACCTCTTGAATGAATATGGTTTATTCATTTTATCGATAAGAGTAGGGTAATACTACCACGTGGATATGAGTACCGCTGTCGAGTATATTGTATGAGGTGGTGCATGCAACCGTGGTGGTCGATATCGGGCCGGTGGTGGTAGAGGAGGTGGCAATGGAGGCCGTGCATGAGGTCTCACCGAGCTCGGGCTCGCTCTCCCATCACACTACTACCCCGGCTTCTTCTCGCTTGGCTTGGCTTGAATGATTGGTCTTGAAAAGGTAACTGCTTTGGCTTCTTGTAGCCGCCTTGTTGATTAACTTCTCAAAGGTTTTGATCAGAAATCCCTTGAGCATGAAGGCAACCAACCATGAATATTCTTGAGAAGAATTTCTATAGATGTCGTGGTTCACATTTCATACTCGTTTCTCACACCGAATATAATCAACAAGGGACTCATTTGGATTTTGTTGGGCCACAACGAGGTCACCCACGCTACCTTTGGCTCCAAACCTTTTGATGAAGAGGTGCTCCAACTCGCAAAAGTCTTATCAACCATTGGGTAGTTCAAAGATACCAATCAAATGCGATGCTCCAAACTACCATAAGAGACGGAATAAGTGCATCATCGCCAAAGATTGCAAAGATCCGCCCGAAATGTGCTATGTCCGGGGTTCCCACTGCCATCAAAAATTTTGAAGGAAGGAGGCACAAAACCCTTAGGATATTGAACACAATCAAATTCCTCTGGGTAGGGCCTACCCTTTGGAACAGATGAGCCACCTCGGGCTTGTGCCAACGCATCCTTCACTTGCTGCTCCACTAACCGCTGATATCTTTTCTTGCATGGAGGTGCTGTCCACCACCTTCCTATGCATACCGCCACTATCTCACGGAGATGTACTCTCGATCCAACATGCAACAACCTGGTGGTCGCCTCTAAAGGAGTAAGCTGATGGAGCTTGGCCTTGAAGTGCTAAGATAATAAATCTTCAACTCTTTTCTCCATCTTAATATGCTCATCTCTCGCCTCAATCCTGAAGGTGTTGGGTTGAATGAGCCGTCTTCTTCCTCAACTACAACACCCTCGCTATGTTGATCCCTAAGAAGGGAACCCTTGTCAACCATAGACTTCCAGTCCTCCAAGAGATCATCCCCATCGGATCAAAATCACCCAAGCATCCTCTTCATCGAGTCATCCCCATAGTTCCCTCTTCTCAGTATCGAAAGCAACGATCTCATCCAAGAGCCTAGTTGTGCAGGATAAATACTCACCGACCGGAGCTATACCATCGACAAATACATCGCATTTCTTGCCATCACTATCTCTAAGAGGACTGCTCAAGATATGTATGATCATTGCCCATCTCAACACTGGTGGAAGGATCTACTCATGGATACTACATCTATATCCTCCATCCCTTCCGCCACGATGCCGCAGTGGAGACCGCAGTGGTCGCCAGACCGCTGGTGACTGACCAGAACCTTGGGTCGCCATTCCTTCTTCTCCGAAGTTGAGGTGGGAGGTCAATAGAGTGCTCGACTACCTCAACGTGGAGTAGATGGAGTGGGATCCGCCGCAGCCGGATCACCAATGGTGTGGTCTTTCCTGGGGCTTTGGATCTTAATGGGGATGCCGTGAGTTGGATAGCGATGGTGGGCGGTGAGTGGAGCGCGTGAGGTAGACACCGCCTCGACTATAGGCCTACTCCTCCCATGAGTAGCATAAGAAGGGATGATGTCTGAACGACGACCCCGGTAGGGCTGACGATCGAAAATCCATAAGAGCCAGCCGAATGCCTGACAAACCTCTGCTCCTCCCACTTGTCTGCCGATGCTTGAGCCTCCAAGGCTCTCCCCTCAGATCGACTTCGACTCTCCTAGGATAACTGCCCTGATCAAAACTGCACTGCACTGAAGGCCCCAGAGTTCTACCAACCTGGGCGTAAGATGCCCCAGCCCTGATAGGCTTCCTGCTCCCACCGGTGTGCTAAATATGGTGGTGGAGGTAGTGCAATCCTCCCGTAGTCCTCCTCTCCATCCGAGGTCGAAAGGGGGTGAAACCTACTACCACTCAAATGTGGAGAGGTCTCACAGAGAGATCCCTCCTCAGCCACATGGGAAGCGACATCCATCTCTCTCTCCTCTTGTCGCTGATCTTTGTTCTTGTGCATGTGAACGTGTGTATGGCAGTGAGAGCTACCCACCTGAATGTGAGGAGACTATTTCGAGCAAGACAGCCTCTTCCCTTTGGGAATCCAAGGAGGGGTAGAGTAGTAGAGTAACTAACGACCCTGCGAACGACCGCACGTAAACCCATAATCGGTGGCAGCAGAGCAACAAAGGGCCTTCCTCTTTAGTGGAGGAAACTTAATCGATGGCATATCAAATGAATGAGTGGCCTCCCCCCACCTCCTCCTTAACTGTGGTGAGGGTCGCCCCGCAAGAAAAATCCTCACTCCTCAAAACCACGGCCAAAGTAGATGACCTGGGAGCCAAGTAGGAGACTAGCTTGATCCAAGGCTAGGTTTAGGCCGCTGGGGAAGGAAAACACGAGCTTGTTAGCCATAATAATCGAGGACCAAAACAATTGATTCAAATGCATTATTGAAATGTAGTGACACTTGCCTTGATATTTACCTTCAATCATTGATTTCAAGATTTGATTTTGAATTTGAACCCACACCAAAACAATCTTAAGGATGTTAAGTGGGGTTCATCAAAATTTAGAGAGATTTTGGATATTGAGGAGAGTCTTTGCCATTTGATTTTGAGAACCCATACTCAACCGATTTAGGTATGTTGGGGTTCTAAAATTTGAGAGAGATTTTCTTAAAGATATTTGTGTTTTGTGCATCTTGTTTGAAAATATTGAAAGTTTGAAAGACCTACTTAGCAAATTTGGGTATGCTAAGAAGAGATTGTGTGTTTGAAATATTTTTGCTTGTAAAGATTTGATATTTTGATTTGAAAATGGGCTTCTTTCTTAACAAATTTGGTATGTTAAGAAATGTGACATTTGTGTTTGGATGAGGCTTTCACTTAACAAATTTGGTATGTTAAGTGAAAGTTAAATGTGATCGTGAGATAAATTTTCTTTTCTTTGAAGATGGGAGTCATACTTAACAAGATTGATGTTAAGAAAGCCAAATTTGTTTGAGATATGTTTTTTTTTTTTTTGAGAATGAGACTCACTTAACAAATTTGGTATGTTAAGCGAAGTTCAAGTGTGATTTATCATGAAAAAATTGATCTTACTTAACAAATTTGGTATGTTAAAATAGGGATCAAATGTGATTGAAGAGACCCTCACTTAACAAATTTGGTATGTTGAGTGAAAGTCAAAGGTGATTGTGATTTTGAAAATGAAACTCTCACTTAACAAATTTGGTATGTTAAGTGAAAGTCAAATGTGATTGTTATTTTGAAGATGAAACTCACTTAACAAATTTGGTATGTTAAGTGAAAGTCTTTTAAAATGAACTTATTTAACATACTTAGGTATGTTAAATGGAGTTCATTTTGTACTTATGATTTTCAAAATGGAGTTCTCATTCGACATATACTCAAATGTCCCCAATGTTTTGAAGTTCAAGACTTATGAAGGAATTTATCGACAAAATGCAAATAGAATTCAATTTGCTCTACCTTCTCCAAAGGGGAACTTCCATTTGACAAATTTGGTTATGTCAAGTGGGGGTTCAAATATGTCTTGACTCTCTTTGTGTGTGTATGGTTTATTGCTTTTCGAAAAGAGGGGAAACTTCAACTCTAGCACATGTGAAGTATGCTAAGTGGAGTTTCAATTTTTTTTTTTTTTTTTGTCGTGGTTTTATTTGAAAATAGAATCTCCATCCAACGAACTTGAGTGTGTGGGATGGGGATATCCATTTCCAAAGAAAATGTGCTTTTGAAAATTAAAAATTGTTGATTTTGATTTTGATTTTATTATTATTATTTTTTTTTAAAGAACCTCCTTATAACAATCATCAGATTTGTTAAACGAGGCTTGGTTATATGTGTTTTGTGAAAATTTCTTATAAACTTATGTACGATCCCTTATTATGTGGATTTTGAAAAAGTGCTTTTTGGAAAGACATGTAATTTTGTAGAAGAGTTTTATTCTCTTATTGTTCATGGGATGAACCTTGCCTCACCATCGAATGGTGAAGAGATTTTAATCTCCTCGCTTTGATTAATTTTAATTTTCACCTATTGGGGAACAATAGGATTTTAAGACCTACATGAGTGAGGTCCTAAAACCTAAAGGATGCTAGCTTTGCTTAAGGATGAAATAAGCTAAGTGCCAATGAAAGAATGATAGTCTATATAAAATATAAGTCCACTATCGATGCTTGGAGACAATAATTGTCTACTAAAGATGGAGAGAGGAACTATCCCAGGAGTCGTAAAAAATCTGTGTTTATTTTTGGGACACCACGCAGATCTTGGGGTACTTATTGAAGATTATTAAGACATTAATGATGTACTATCTCGAAAGATAGAAATCACCACCCTATAATGGACCTAATCACCTAATAAGGACTCCTAAGGCATGATGGGTCTTCGAATATACCGAGATCTTTCCCTACTTTACATGGAAAAGTAAAGTAGGGTTTATTTTAAGTCGGTTCACATGGAGGCAAGCCCCATAGTTAATTACATCCTAAGAAATGAGAATTTCTTAAGAATACTCTCGAAAGTAGATAATTAGAGTCTCCAAAGATTTCAAGGTTAAGACTATCAAAGGATTGGCTATTTTAGAAAATCAAATGGGATAGATCAAGGAGAAGACTTATTTTGGAATCCAAAGGGAGAAAGTAGAAATACTCATGATACTAGGAAGCCTAGTGAGCATTCCAATCTACCCTATAGTTGGGCTTTATATTTTGAAATTGAAGAGAGTTAATTATTTGAGTTGACATTTTATTAGATTGCTAGGGCTTATAATTCCATAACATAAGATTGTGGAAATGCCTAAGAGGTGAGGATTTATGCTTGTAGCCCAAAGGAAACAGCTACCTCAGATTCCTAAACTAAGGAGCCTTGGTACAAAACAAAGGCACAACCTAAATCTAAGGCAAAAAGGGTATATGGTTTACCTCCACAAGAGATAAACCACCATTATCACTGAGTGGCTACTAACTCCTCCTACGCTTTAAATCCATGTAGGCAAGTCTTATGCTTTGCAAGATGGCTAGTTGTTCATTTAGAAAGAAAACTAAGTCCTTAGACTCACTCCTAAGAGACTAGAGCATGAGTGGTATGAATCCATGACTTAATCTAATGCAAATTTTATCAAATTTATTTGATTCTTTTGGACTTTTGTTTTGACAATGTGCTATGGGATTTTGTATGCCTAAATGCATGAGAATTTGATTATGGGCCAAATCAAGAGAGAAAGGGGTGTCTTCCACCAAAGGCTCTCATAGGTTAAGCCTTGATTCTCCAAAGATGGAAGCTCCCTCTTAACAAGAGTGAAAGAATATGACATGCATGATATTATACATTCATCCATCCTAAGGGGTTACTAAAAATTTTATTATCTTGATTTAATCTAGGCTTTTATGTGAGGTTATGAGTTGTTTTAAAATTTTAGTTATGAGTTGTTAATTGGGGTAGAAAATTAATTTTATCCTAAGAGCCTACCGCATCCAGGCCACACATTCAAACATCAATCATAAAGAAACTATGAAAAGCATGTTGTTCTAATGCTCAATCTAAACACAACATCAAACAATTTTATAGACTACCGTAAAAGAATAAAAGGCCTGTGCGGTCGGGTTCCGCCGTACACCCCGAAAAGAGAAAAGAAAAGATGGGTAGCCGAGCTCTACCCTTATACAACCCGGATTACAAAAATAATATATATGCTATGGGGGTCTTCTTTTCTTCATTTCTTCATTTCATTTCTTTCTTTTGATTTGATTTACTCCAAAGGCATCAGGCACCCTGTGGACTAAGCCTTCCACGCTCATCCTAATCCCCCATAGCACTAACCCTAATTCCTAATGCAAAATTACATCAAAATAGGAAGTAAATCTAGCTACACCGAAAACAAATGTTAGCTAAACATACCATACAATCCAAGCAATTATATGAATAATTTGGACTTAGACCCACACATGGGTAACCAAGTCCACTGTCCTAACATGGGTTACACTTAGGGCTAAGCAACCGCACAAAGAAAAGCATGTATATATTTTTTTTTATTACATGCCCCTTTAAGCATAACCCTCAGAAAATATGATTAGGCTAATAACGGCCTAACATCCGAAAACATACACCCTAACATCCAGTCTAAAACATTACATCACAAAACAAAACACAACATCATACATACAACGCCCTAACTTAGCACTAGAAGTAGTGACTTAGTATTCTAATGTGTGTGCTTAAGGCTTGTGTAGCAAGACTTTACTAGGCTTCTTTAGTTTAAGTTCCAATTTGAAGTTTGAATTTAAATTTTACCTTTTGGGTGATTTCAATCTAAATGATTTAATGATTTGCTTTTCATTTTTATTTCAATTTTATTTGGTTTAAATGATATTTAGGTTCTCAAGAATGAAGAGTAGGATGAATTCCATCTGTAGATGGGACTCACCCTATTCTACATCCTAATTCCTAAGGAATCTAACTAAAGTCCTTAAGTATCTTGATTAGCCCATTTTTGAATTTGTGTAATTCATTGATTTAGAATTTAGAATTTGAGTTTATTTAAGTATTTGATTAATTGATTTTTTTTTTTAGATGTTTTAGTTTAATTGCATCTTGATAATTCAATATCCTTAATGTCTAAAGGAGTTTAAGTTTGTTTAAGTTCATGTGTTTTTTAGTTGATTAATTTTAGATTAGGTGTTTTGATTTAATTGAATCTTGATAATTCAATATCCTTTTAAATATTTAATTCTTTTCTTTGATCATGGTTATGTGATTTAACTTTATGTTTATTTAATTGATTGGTTCATTTATTTGTAGTTTGATTGGATTAGATTAAGATTTTATTTTTGATTCTAATTGGGTTTGATTCTTTGTAATTGGGATCATATTTTTAATCACATCCATTTGTCATGTTCATCTAAGTTTGGTTTGCATTTTGATTTCATATATTGGATAGTTAATTAGTTCATTTTATTTAAGTAGGTTGAATGAGATTTGATTTGATTCTATATTAAATTGATGAGAATCTTTCTTGATTTAACTTAATTTGATTCAATTTGATTTGCTTTAGCTTTATTGGTCTTATGGATTTGCTTAGGTTCAATGTGATTATGTGATTTATTTAATTAATAAGTGTATTTATGTTAATTATAAAGGTTTGTTTAATTTTTTTTTTTTTGTTTCATATTTGTTTAGACAAATGATGTAATTGATGACTTAATGGTTTTGGTTTGATTTATGTTTTGAATTAAGTTTAATGTAATTAATTGATTAACTTAATTAGTTTGTTTAAGAGGTATGATTAAATTAAATAAAGATTTGTTTAACTTTTAATTTAATTTCATGTTTATTTGAGTTAATGATGTAATTGATGAATTAATGATTGAAGTTTAAATTGTGGTTTGATTATCATTTAATTATATTTTTATGTTTGACAAGCTTAAGTTTAATATGATTAATGTAATTTATTTTATTTAATTTATTTAATAAATGTGATTAAATTAATTAGTAGATTAGTTAAGTATTTAATTTTAATTAACTTTAACTTTTATAAAGTTAAATTTGGTTTATTAAGATAATGGATTAATTTATTAAGTTTGCATTAATTAGATGTTTGATTAATTAAATTTGATTAATGGGTTAATTAAAATTATTAGATTAATTAAAGGTTTGTTTAATTAGAGATTAATGACTTAATGATTTAGGTTTAATTTAAGTTTTGATTAGTGTTTAACGGCATCTTAATTATGTTTATTAAGTTTAGGTTTCATATGATTAATTTAATTAACTTAATTTATTTAAGGGGTATGATTATTTAATTATGGGTTTGATTTAAGTTTAATTTTAGTTAGCTTTAATGTCACTTATTTAAATTAATTTGATTAATTAAAATGATGGATTAATTCATTAAATTTTTATTAATTAAAATGTTCTAATTAAGTTTGATTAAGGGTAATTAGATGATTAAAAGTTTATTTTAATTAAAGATCAATGACTTAATAATTTAGGTTTAATTTTAAGTTTTGATTAGTGTTTAACGGCATCTTAATTATGTTTAATTAAGTTTAGGTTTAACTTAATTAGTTTATTCGAGGGGTGTGATTATTAAATTTAATTATGGGTTTGATTTAAGCTTAATTTTAGAGTTAACTTTAATGTGACTTACTTAAATTAATTTGATTAATTAAGATGATGGATTAATTTATTAATTTTCATTAATTAAATGTTTGACCAATTGAGTTTGATTATTTATGATTAGGGTTTTACTTGATTTGATTTATATTATGTTTGTTTTATTTCATTAACATGTCAATTTAGTTATTAGGTTGAAATATTTAATGATTATTTAATTATCTCATTCCAAATGGATGTGATTTAATCAAGTTTACTTTAATTTTATTTAGTTTAATTCGATTAGTATCAAATTATTAAAGTTTTCTAAGTTTGTTGGATTTTGAGTTTGATTTAAGATTTAATCATTTAATTGAGTTTTATTAACTTAAATAGATTTAATCATATTTAATTTAATCTCCTTTAAAGATGATATTTTCTGATTTAAAGTTTGATTAATGATTTAATGAATTCTATTCAATTTCTGATCATTTTATTTTATTTTATTTTTTTATTTAATATTTGAGTTATTTTTAGATTATATTAACTTTTTAGTTATTTAAACTCTAATCTTAAGTGTTTATTTGGGTTTCTTAAGATTAAGAAGATCAAATCATTTTTTTTTTTAAGAGTCCTAGATGTCAATTAAAGTGATTTAGGTTATCTTGAAGATTTTTGTAAATTTCTGAATTTTTATTTAATTTATTTTATCAAAATTGATAATCTGAATCTACCAATATCAAAGTTATCTTAACTTGAAATTTTGTATGTGTGTATTATAACATTAATTTCAATATCTAAAATTTCAACTTAATAGAACCCATATTTTGGCTTAATTAATAAATATGATTTTACTAAAACTTAAATTACGCTCAATACTACGTAAATTTTGAATATTTTGGTTTTTTGGATTTCTCTCGGATGAATCCAATGAGCCCTTGTTTGCAATTTTGGTTAAGTATTTTATTTTTTATGATTTTTTTGAAGTTTCATATGATTTAATTATTATTATTATTATTATTATTTTTTTTTTTTACGCGGTTTGGGCGGCGACCGCGCCTTTCTGGGCCGTTGATCCGCATCGGACGGTCGATTCACGCGATCCGGCGATCGCTGATCTGCGCCGTCGGTCAGCGCAAACCACGCGTCGGACGGTCAGATCATTTATCCGGCTTCGGGCGGCTCGGCTTCGGATCCGCGCGTCGGCGTCGTCGCGTCGCGCGATCCACGCGATCGGCCCGTCCGATCCACCCGAATCGGACGGTGGACGGAATGGCGTGACGGTGTTTTCAGTATTTTGGAAAAATGAAAGTTCTAAGCCAAAACTTGTCCAAATGGACCCGTTTTGCCGATTAACAAAAAAATTTTATTTCTATTTGGGATGATTTAAAATAAAAGTCTGGATTCTAAAGGAAACTGAATCAGAAATTTAATACAAAATATGCAAAATCTAAGGCCGATTCGGTTTGGAAGTTACCTCACCGGGATGATTTCGGTGAAGATCCAGGGAGCTTATGTGTGTGAAGCTTTGTAATCTTTAGCCTTTTTTGACATGCCTCCTTTTGATGTTTACGTCGTCACGAAAGAGCAAATTCTTATGATTTGAGCTTAATGGCTAAAAAGTGGGGAATGGGTTACTTTTGGCTTTGGAGAGCTTTGAGGCAGTGATGATGGGAGCAAGAGAGCTCAAGTCTCATTTCCTCTCCTTTATAAAGGATGAAAAAAAATTTTTTGAATCATTTTGGCTCCAAATTGAATGCCATCTTGTTGGGGTGGTTGGGGCTAGATCTAGATTGATTGAGGACTTTGGATTTTTTCCAAAGTCCTCTCTTCTACATGATGAGATTTGTTTAATTGGAATATTGGTGCCATGTGATGAGGGGTTAAGTGCATGTGATGGGGGAATTAAATGAGGTTGGTGGAATCCTATGTGGGTTGGTTCATGAGGGATTTAAAATGGGTTGGGTTTATTTTGGGCTGATCCCAAAGTTTGATTTGATCAGCCCTAATGGGCTTGGCTTGGTTTCAAGGGATTTGGCCCAATTTAGGTCATATGGGTCATTTTGGGCCAAATTGAAATTGTCCAAATTAACTTGGTTTATGGTTGATTCATGTTCAATTATTGAAGATGAATGAATGTATCTTTGGTTTGAATTAATTTGGATTTAATTTGATTTAGGCCAAATTGACCTTTAGGCTAATTTGGGCTAGTTGGGTCAAGTTTGATTGGGCTCGATTGATCAAATTGAGTTCTTAATTGCTTTTAGTTAAGTTCAATAATCAATTTGGAATGATGAATTGAGCCATTGGTTGCAATCAATTTGGGTTAGATCATGATTTGATTTGGTTCTTTAGGCCAATTTGGGTCAATTTGGATCAAATGGCCAATTAGGCTTGGTTTGGCCCAATTGATTGCAATTGATCATCTAGGGTGATCAAAATCATGGTGGAAGATTTTGGTGAGCTTGGTTCAATCCAATTTGGGTTGGATTAGCTCAAATGGGTCCTTTAGGTCACTTTAGGTCAAGTGCACCTAAGTGGGTCAATTGGTTTAGTTTTGATTTGATTTGATAATTGTAGGTTTCATTTATATTTGGGTAAATAATTGAATAAATGATTGATTCAAGAGAAAATTCGTTGGTTTTGACTTGATATGGATAGAATTTGGCTAAGAATTAAGAATTGGCTTAAAGGGTTTTGAGTTTGGATTTGATTTTCAATATGGTTTTGGTCATTTGAATTTGGATTTTATATTTGTGAATATAAATGAAGGAATAATTCATGAAGATCAATTGAGTTTGATTTGATTTAAGGAAAGATTTGGCTAAGCTTATGAATATGGTTCATATGGCTTAGGAAGGGTTTTAGGATTTGAATTTGATTTTGGGTTTCAATCATTTGGAGTCAAATTTTGAAATTAGATTTTGAATTTAAATTTGAATTTAGTTGAATTGAGTCTGGTTTGATTTGAGAAAGTGTATCTAGATTATGTTTAGGCTATGGGATATTTTCCTTAAACCCAAGGCATAGCTAATCTTATGATTAACACTTCTAAGTCTCTAGGCTTAGGTTAGGTGTTCACCTAATCAATAGATGTGTCTTATGACTAAAATCTTAGTGTCTAGAAGATCCTTAAGTCTAAGAGGATGTTAAGAACTCACTCCAAAAGTGAGGTCAACATGGAAATAGGTGGATGAGATATTTTGATAAATTTTTCAATGAAGGGTTTGAATGCGATTGATTTTAGCAACTTTAATAACCTTAAAAAATAGAGAATTTTATTTTATCATCATTAGTAAATCGAAGTTAGAGAAGCTTTAAAGAAAATGAAAAGTGGAAAAATAGTAGGACGATGATATTCCAATAGAAGTGTGGAAATATTTAGGAGATCAAAGAATTTCTTGCTTACAAATCTTTTAATGTTATTTTAAACACTAAAAGGTGCTAGATGAGTGGAGGAAGAGTTTGTTGGTTCTATATTTAAGAATAAAGGTGATGCACAAGAGTGTCAAATTATAGAGGAATTAAGTTAATGTGTCATACATTAAAATTATGGGAGAGTAATATAGGTACGATGTGATACAAAAGTTTCTCACAATTAGTTTGATTT
The DNA here is from genome assembly GCA_021442155.1 of Cymbidium sinense. Lineage (NCBI taxonomy): Eukaryota > Viridiplantae > Streptophyta > Magnoliopsida > Asparagales > Orchidaceae > Cymbidium > Cymbidium sinense. Next base: position 154,862,688 of record CM038218.1, on the reverse strand, counting down.
CATGCCAGGTAGATCTACTATGGATGCTATACATTTGTTAAGAGGTTTGATGGAGAAGTATAGAGAAAGTAAGGAGAATCTACATATGATATTTATTGATTTAGAGAAAGCTTATGATTAAGTTTCAAGAGATGTTCTTTGGAAAGTTCTAGAATAGAAAGGAGTTAATATTGGTTATATTCAAGTCATAAAGGATATGTATACTAGAGCTGCTACTTGTGTCCAAACACAAGGAGGATTGACAAAATATTTTCCTATTTCAGTTGGATTACATCTACGATCACCTTTAACCCCTTATCTTTTTTGCTTTAGTTATGGATGTTCTTAGTAGGCATTTATAGAAGATGTACCTTGGTGTATGCTTTTTACTGATGACATTCTTCTTGTTTATAAGACTAGAGAGAGAGTCCAAGAGAAACTTGAATTATGGAGGTCAACATTAGTCTAAAGGTTTTTGTTTAAGTAGATATAAAACTAAATATATGTAGTGTAATTTTAGTTGTAGAAGTTCTAGTGATAGTGTTGTAACATTAGGTGAACAAGTCATTAGTAAGAGTGAGCAATTCAGATATTTAGGCTCTATTGTTCAAAATGATGGTGAAATAGATGGAGATGTTATTAGTAGAATTCAAGTTGGATGGTTGAAGTGGAGGAATCCATCTGTCCTATTGTGTGATAGAAAAGTTCCACTTAAGCTTAAGAGAAAATTTTATAAGATGGTGGTGCAATGACTTATGGTGCAGAATGTTGGCCAATAAAAGAGAAGCATAAGACTAAGTTAAGTGTTATAGAGATGAGGATGTTCAAGTGGATGAGTGGCTTTATTCTTAGAGATAAAATGTGAAATAAGTATGTTCGGGAAAAAGTTGGAGTAGCTCCAGCGAAAAATAAGATCAGAGAGATTCTCCTTAGATGGTTTGACCACATAAAGCGTCGGTAGTTCGATGACCCGATTAGAAGAGTAGATGCATTAGATTTATCTTATGTTAAGAAACGTGGAGGTAGACCTAAAAATACTTGGTTAAGATGTATAAAAAATTACCTTAGTATACTTGAATTAAATGAGAATTTGACACATAATAGGACACAATGGAGATGAAGGATTCATGTAGCCGACCCCACTTAGTGGGATAAAGGCTTGTTGCTATTGTGTTGTAAGACATAGAAGAATTAAGATTAACCCAACAAAATCAAGGCGATCATGGAGATGCCTCCATCGAAGAACCTTCATTAGCTTCGCTCCTTACAAGGACAACTTGCTTTCATTTGGCTTTTTATATTAAATCTATCGAAGATGCCAACCCTTTGTGAGGCTAATGAAAAAGAATGCTTCATTCAAATGGGACGAGGAATGCCAATAAGCATTTGAGAGAATTAAAAAGTATCCACTCAATCCGCCAATTCTAGTAGCTCCTATCTCAGGGAAACCTCTTATCTTATACACCACTGCCTTAGAGGAGTCCCTCAGGGCTTTACTTGCACAACACAATGAAGAAAACAAAGAAAGCGTGTTATACTACATTTGTCGAAGATTAATAGGAGCCAAAGTATGCTACTCTCCAATAAAAGACATTGTTTAACACTGATATTCACAGCACAGAAGCTCGGCCATTACATACTTTCTCATAAAATCACACTAATCTCAAAGGCCGATCTACTAAAGTTCTTGATGATGAGACCAACATTGACAGGTTATTTAGCTCGATGAAGCGATTACTCTTACAATTTGATATTATGCGTATCGAAAGCGGTGAAGGGATCTTGGCATACTTCTTTTGCATCCTATCGATTCACTACTTAATGATGACTTGCACGATGATCTTCTACTTATTAATGAAAGAAAAGGCGCAAATTTGGGAGATGTATTTTGATGGAGCGTCATCGATCAAGCCGGACAACCTCGAACTTACCCAAGGTGCGGTGGTATTGACCTCGTATTCATAACACACGAAGAGGCATCATAAGATATTCATATGGCTTGGTGAGCCTCGAACCAATAATGAAGAGTATGGGGCTTTGATGGCGGGTCTTGAAGAAACTATTGACATAGGTATCCAAAATTTGCAAATTTTTGGAGACTCTCAACTGATCATCAATCAAGTTTTGGGAATTTATAAGATCGACAAGCTTGAGTTAAGCTATTATCATAAGCGAGTTTTGGTGATAGCCAAATTTTGAATGTTACATTGACTCGAGTCTCGATTCAAAAAATAGTAAAGTAGGCGCTTAAAGCCAGGAGATGACAAGCATGAATGATGAGCACGCGTGTTGATAGAAGTTTTCATTGAGTTTCTGACGGTGAATCCATATTCCCCGCTGGAAGAGGGATCATCAAGTGCTAACAAGATGCAATTCCGATTGATCCTCACACTCCGTCGAAAATATTTAAAACTAAACAACAGAAGCATGACCAAAAGAGACACAAATCTGAAGAGCCTTTCGAAGTGCAACAAGAAGCTTTCATTGTAGAAGAACAAGATGATTGGAGAGAACCCTTCATCAACTATTTTAAAGAAGGAAAATTGCCTAGCAGCAAATCGTTGGCCTCACAAATGGAGAAGAGAATACTACGATATGCTTATGTCAATGATACTTTATATCGCAGTCTTTTGAACGTGATGTGGCTACAATTTTTTGGGAAATAAGAAAGCTAGTAAAGTGATATTTGAAATTCATGAAGGACTTTATGCACACCAATTAGTCCTAAGATGGCAATCAAAATTAAGAGGATGGGTTATTATTGGCCATCAATGGTGAAAGATTGTATCAATTATGCAAAAAGGTGTTATGAATGTCAAGTCCATGGAAATATCATTCATCAACCCTCAATCCACCATCATCTGATCTTGGCCATTTGAGTCTTAGGAACAAATATAATCGACCTTTGATCCACCATCATCAACAGGTCATTGCTTTATCTTAACAATAACCGACTATTTTTAAGTCAAGAACTCCATTAAAGAAGTTACTAATGACGAATCATCACTTCTTCACTCATAATGTTATCTATAGATTCATACCATGAAGTTATCTCGCAATAGACCAATATTCAAGAGTGCAAAGTTCTATAAATTTGCTGATCGATACAAAATCGATTGACGATATTTATCAATTTATAATCCAAATGCCAATGATTTGGAAAAAACTTTTAATAAAATACTAATCAAGTTACTCAAAAAGATCCTCAGAAGGAACAAAAAAGAGTGGCATATCAAAATGCTTGAGGCGTTATGGGCATATGAATCGCTAAGACGCCTAAAGCCACTTATGGTGTAACTTTTGAGTCGTAGTTTTGCCACCAAGTCGAACTACCATCACTGAGTAGCCATCCTGATGATCTCACCCGGAGGAGAACACATTTATGGATGGAAGAGTTGACATGCTTGACAAATCACTTCAAGCCCAACAAAGCTTAGAAATCTATCAAGCAAGAATGTCTAAAGCCTTCGATGGAACAGTGTGCACTCAAACTTTTCAAAGAGGAGAGTTGGTCTTAGTGCTGAGAAGACTGATAATCCCTCACAAAAGAATTGGTGGTAAATTTGAAGCTAATTGGGAAGGCCCTTACATTATAGAGAAGGTATATAAAAGAGGGGCCTACTATCTTATTGATTCAAGTGGTCGACGACCCATGCCACCCATCAATGATCGTTATCCCAAGAAGTATCATGTTTGAGTGCATATGCTTGCATAGTTAGATAAACATTATATTCATGACTCCTCATATTATATATATATATATATATATGAAATGACACTCAAAAATTCTCTTGCATTAGAATTCATTTTCCATGATGAAAATCCGCAAGATGGGGCATTTTTTATATATTTATTTTAGGTCGATATGCTTTTCACCGATATTCCAAGATATATATATATATATATATATATATATATATATATATATATATATATATGATCACAATAAGTCTCATCCAATCTTAGTTCAAAATCCCCTATCACGACATTTTAAATTTTTATATTAGAAAAGCACTCATGTCTATTTTGGGTTGACATCACGTCATGTACTGAGATCCCCAAATAATATTTAAAATTATATTTATTAAAGTCGCAGGTGACTATGCGAATAATAGGCAATATTACATCCACTCAGAACATGTAGAGGACAACTTCAAAGGCTAGAGGTTCGCCTCCCGAGCTCATCAGAATCTCAAAGTTCAAGAGAAAAAAGCTTCCAAGTTCCATCGAACTCACTAAGCCCAAATGTGGCCGAGTCGCCAACAAACCGTAAAAGAAAGGCCGTAATGAAAGAGCCCCTCTCTTGTTTGTCAAATGACTATGGTTGTCTATCCTCCAAAGCTGACCCAACTCAACCAATTTAAGATCCGACCAAGAATCTTTCCAATCGATCGACGAATCAAGAGAGGATGAGGAGAAGTAGAAATACAATACAGCACTATACAACTCCTTCAACAAGTCCACCAAAGTGATAAGCAAAGGAGGTATGCACATTCTCGACAAGTCAATTAGACAAATCAAGTTAATCCTTCAACAAGTCCACCAAAGCGATAAGCAAAGGGTTGAAGGTATGCATCCTCCTCGACAAGTCAAGTTAGAAAATCGCCAATTCCTTATCAAGTTCATCAAAGCAGAAAGCACAGTACTAATGAAGCAATTCCATAGTTCATACAAAGACAATGGTCGAACTAAAGGAATTTCATGGTTATTCAATCTGTTAAAGCACACATTGCTAGATTGATAATTCAATATTAACCTAAAATGATCCGGAAGGCTGGGTCATCTGTATGCACCCTTCATCAAGTCCGTCAAGCTTAAAACTAGGACAAAAGGAGTTTCCAATCTCAAACCAAACAAACAAATTCCTCCATCAGCCCAGATCAAGCTAAAGCTAGGGTCGGAGGAAATCTAAATCTACAAAAACATAAAAATCAAAAGACCTTCAGCGAACCCATCAAAGTAAAGAGCATATGGTGGAAGAAAATCTTCAACGAGCTCATTGAAGCCGAAGTAATTCCTTGTTGACACGAAGGGCCAACCAGTTTTCAACACATGACTCGCTCCATGCACGAATCACATTTGTTGGGAGGTATTTGTTGACCTCAATATCTACTACATAAGTTGAATCGAGCTCACAAGTCAAATTCGACGGACTAAAGATACAATAATGCGCAAATCGAAACTATAATGCACTGGACGTCGCTGAAACTAATCGAAATGATCTCCGATCGCCGAATGGACTGCGACATTCAAACATCAAATTAATAATATACATAACAATATTCGTCAATCGAAAAAATGAAATTTGATTTTACACATATTGGAGTCGAAGCCGCAACGATGCTCAAACGTCCGCTTAAATTGATCACATCGCGGAAACATTGACACTTATTGAGACTATTCATCAATTCGACGAGTCAGTGATTTCGAGAGGAAGCGACGACACACATTTTTGAACCAAAATTGACTCGATTCGACATCGATTTTAACCAAACAATCACTGATCATGAAACAGACTCTATCATTGCGTTTGGAATATCAGAATAATTTAAATCAACATATACATTAATTATATAATAGCGTTGTCACAAAAATTAAAATTAGGGTTGATTTTATTCAAATAAATAAATGCTTTTATAAATACTCCTATAAGACCTAACCCTAAGGGGATACCTATTCACAGCCGCATAGCCCACTCTTCCCTCTCGACATCTCTTCCCCTTGTGCTCCCTCCCGATCGACGATTAGATGCGAGTCTTGTTCCTCCCGGACTACCTCCTATCGTCGTTACCTACTGATGCGCACACTGCAGCCATCCCAACCTCACTCCTCTCAGTCCGAGTGCCCATCCCAACCCGCACGCAGCTTCCTCTCATGCGACCAATTCTCGTCCTCCCGCAATCGCACAAACCGAACTCCCAGCCGAACCGAGCTGAGGCACATCGACTCCTTTCCACCGAGCACCAACGACATCATCCATGTCTGTTCATTGACTGCAAACCAAATGAACAACCGACCTCCCTCTCCTCTCCTGCGACGTTGAGTTGAGACTCCCAGCTGAGCAACACTCTCGATCTCGCCTCCTATTCACGCAAGCCAAACTAGCATTCTGCCTCCCTCTCTTGCTGTCCTATTTGTCCATCCGAGCAGCAGCTGAATGGCTGAAATCCCATTCCAAATCCCGTTGTCGGCAATCTTTCTCCAACTGGCCAGCCATCCACGACGTCTCCAATAGCCCACACAAAGCTTCTTGCAGCCGACCAGTTCCTCCCCACATGAAAGCCTCTCCAATCCCTCCATCAACAATCTTAATCTACTCCTTCCCACTCAAACGAAATCCCTCTCTGATTGCCTCCTTTGAAACCAGACCTAGGTTTCATTTTTGTTAATTGAACATCTTCTTGCTTTCACATTCCAGATTTGTTGTTTATTCTTAGTTTTGATGCTTTGTTTGAAGGCTTCATGTGTTCATCCTCTTGAATTTTTATTGAATGGATTTCCATAAAGTCTTGTGCCTTATGATTGAGAGCAAATTATTTCAATTGATGGTTCATTAATCCTATTATTTAAAGCTTGTGACTCCTATCTTTTGTAATTTTAATCACCTCACCCGCTTCCGCATCCACTCGTCCTCACATAAATCCTGGATTCGCTCAACTCTCGATTCCTCACATACGCTCGATCCGAAACAAAACCTCTCTCCCATTCATTCCCCTAAAACCGTAAGCTCTGATTCCTTCTCCAGCTTCCATTTTTTTGCAAACATGGGCAGCTGAGAGGCAACTCACATCAGCTCTCAAGATACCTTCCCGATTCCTCTTCGATCATTCCTTTACAAGAAGAATCAATCATCAAACGAAGTTCCTCTCAGTCCGACACTTCCCCATTTATTCCCTCCTATTCCCTCACTTGGATTTCTCGTTTTCGACAACCGCAGAAGCCCCAAAATGTGTTTATCCCCTTTGTTGCACCAAGAGGGAACTACCATCGAGGGTTCTCTATTTTGGTGTTTCCACCTATTCAACCCAAATAATCAACTTGATAATATCTCCTATTCAATTCTTTCTAGCCGAAGTCATGCAAAATTATTATTGTTGTTGGTGGTGGATGTGTAGAAATGCTTAATGGGTAAAAAGAAATTTGTATGTATATGTGTTTGTTTCTTTTGGTTTGAAGATCTCACAGCTCATCGTATGATGAGGCCAAAAATTATTATACCCCATCAAAATGCCACAAATTTTGACTAAATTTGACTTAGAAAAAAGGGGAAGAATCAAGATTTATTTAAAAAAATCAAGCACATCAAAGATAAATAATCTAAAACAAAATTTGAATGTAGGTATATATTTACTTTTACGATGATTGAAGGCCCGTTATCAGCGTGATTGAAATTGCAGATGCTTCAAAACACCAAGCCACGCATTTGCATGATGGATAGATCAAAATAGTTCGATGTAGCTTGGGATGACTAATCTGTCGAAATATCGAAAAATTTTATCCAAAATTTATACTTGTAAATTAAATTCAAGCTAAATAAATAAATGCTTTAAGCTAAAAAATAAATTGACATCGAATTGAATTTTGAATTATAAATGAGAATGAATTTGAAATAAATTTGAAGATTATATTTTAAATAAAAAAGATGGATTGAACTCAAACAGATTTATGAATTTGAAATGAATTGAATATTTTAGCACTAAATATAAATTTGACACTTCAATATCTTAGCTCAATTGACTTAGAACATGATCTGATTGAGTATCCAATGAGAGCACAGAAGATCTTCTTGGAATTGGAATGTAATTCTCAAATCATAATTCACTCTAAATGAGGGAAAATCAAAGAATTCATAAGAGATTTTTTTAATGAGATCGAATAATTGCTAACAAGCATAATTAATGAATTCTTGAAAAATATTTGAAGTATATTATTTTATTAAATACTCGAATTGGATCAAGGAGAAGTTGAATATAGTTTGTGATGAGTTTGAGAATTGTCAATGAATAAAAAGAGTCTTGAACATTCAAAGAGTAATCAACTTTGAATAAAAGAAAGTAATTAAATGTTATTCCAAGGGATCTTAATAAGATATTCGAACAATTTAAAATACTTTCATCGCCACCGGATCTGTAATTCTTTATACAAGTAGACATAAGGAGATACTAAATTAAATTCTACACTAATTATGGAGCTTCCTTCGATCCAAAAATTAAGAAATTTTATTCTAAGTATGATTTTCAAAATCAATAATTTCATTAATCAGATGAAATTGTCTTAGTCATAAATATCTACATGTGCTCTTATGGACATAGATTTAAAATCCTAATGTCTAAAAGACTACATGCTAAGTTGGGATTAAATAAAAAAATATGAGATTAATCTAATAATTTTAAAATAAAATTATCTAAATTACTAAATATGTATGAGCCTCGACACTTATACCAAAAACACCTAAACTTTGGTGTGAGGTTTTTTTTTTTTAAAAAAGATAAGAATAATGAAATCGATTCAATCCTTTATGACTATATGTAAGCTAATGAATGTCTTCATATACTAATTCAAATTAATGAAAGATATAAATATTCAACTCTATAGAATATGCTCATAGTAGACCTAATCCTCTATGCTTGAAAGAAAGTTGACAAAGTCTACTAAATGATCAACTTTTGAATGAACTTAAATTACATTAGATCATAAGACCCAATCCTCTATTTACAATAGAGTTGACAAGTTTATGATATCAATTTTTTAAAAGAATTTAAGTTGCACATAAGTCATGTTCATCTTCTAAAGAATAAGCGAGAGTGCCTATCCCAATAATGAGATTGAAGATATCAACTGAAGAGGTAACTATTATCAAAATATTTATAATATTATATTTAATATTTTCAAATTCAAAATACTCAAAATATAAATCTAGATCTGATCCTTTATTATTAAATTAATAAAATCGATAGGATCTGAAACAATAAACTAAATGATTAAGCAGAGTTATATATCCGGATGATGGTTGCATTGATTGAAAATCTCAACCGGAAGGGATATTATCATTAAAAGATATTTGAGCTCTAAACTAATTCATCATAAAACTAAATTTCAACTAAATAAATATCTGAACTAAATGAAATTTATTATTTAAATACTTAAAGATAACAATTCATCCACCCATCTACCATCGTTTGTTGAGGATGACAGATTAAAAAAATTCTAGCTCATAAAGGAGCTAATGTCAAGTCAAATAAATCACTATATTCAAACTCAAATCCCAATGCTAGTAAGGGCGTGGCCCATGTCCTCTGCCCATGGTTTGGCGAATTCCCTATATAATGCGCTGATTATAGTCCTTCGACGGTGGTCATCACCAAATGACACCATTATATTATATAGCAGTATGTTCCCCAATGGACTTTGAGTAATGAATCACATGGTATATTTGATAGGCATAAAGCCCTTTTGTCAGCTAAGATAGACTTAATATCGTCTCATTGGACAAACACCACCCCAGGTCTACAAGGATTACTTGGACGACACAACCCATGACTGGTAACAATGATCTTTCGATCATGTTGTGTCGACTACCTCCTCTGACTAATAGAATGACTGGTAACAATGATCTTTCGATCAACCCTAAATCTAAATTCTAAACCCCAAATTTTAAACTCCACATACCGCTACTATACTGTATCTAATGATCTGACAGCCTTAATAGAAAGTTCTCTCGATTGGAGGAGTAACTATAGCTTGCACCTATAGGAAACCTAGAACCAAATCTAAAGTTCTCACAAAATGAGGGTGAAATCTTTGGGTACTCTCTTATCTACTATTCCATCTGCTTTCTGAAAATTTCACTGACATAAATCATACTCTCTTCATCGAGATGACAAACTTTCTACAATATATATATATATATATATATATATATATATATATATATATATATATATATATATATATATATATATATATATATATATATGTAAGAGAGTAATATATACAATATAAATTGATTAGTGTTAACTTAATTAATTTACAATTTTATATTTTGTAGACAAACATGTATGAAAATGTTAAAGAAAGTGATTTTGATATATTTTTAGAATTGGAAAATAAATGAAATAGTTTTAATGATATAAAATCAGTAGCATATATATATATATATATATATATATATATATATATATATATATATATATCTATAGATTATATAATTAAACTAATTTTAACTTAGTATTAAGTAAAGTAAAGATTGTCTAAAGTTTGTCGAGTATACAAAAATAATACGAAATTTTGGGGAAGGGGAATTATAAATATGAAAATAGGCATTGATGACAATTATAATTACTTAAAGAAAAATTAGAAAATTTTCATGAAAGGGGATATGTTAATATTAAGTTTGGATTATTTAAATAATAAATAAAATGTTGTGAACATATAAATAAGATAAGTTTAATAACATTATGTTAATGTAATCAGGCCATTAACCTTTAATATCTAATTGAAGCATTTGAAGAAGCTCGATTGTGAATTAAAAGAATGTGAAGAGGTATCAAATTAGATAAGGATGCAATTCAAGCTTGTCAAAGTATTAAGTTTAGATTAAGAATTCCAAGAATTGGTAAGAAAATTTTGATTGATAGGCTACGTTACTGGTCCAAACACTAAGATGAATTTGTAATTACTAATTTAAATTTAGATTTTTTTCATAGGTCTGATAATTGCAATATTTTTATTACTTTTTGTGAGTGTTTATTTCATTGCATTTAACTATTTCAACCATCTCTTATTCTGATAAGATTGAATACTTACGACTTAAAACAATGCTTTGTTGATTTACTATAATTATAATAAAGTCATATTTCTTAATGTCATATTATATTGTTGTGCATATTGAGAAATAATTTAGTATATATATTGTTAATTGTTAAATGAAAAGACATGCATATGATAAGCAGGAAAATGTTATGAAATTATTATAGGTGGACAATTTAATGAATTTGTGCAAATAGGCAAAAATTCTAATAAGATGAACCTTTGACAAAGAATCTTAAAATTCCAAACTCTTGGCATGTAAGTTAGATTAGATGACATGATGTCAAGGGGCAATTGATATGAAGTGTGGATGTGACCCACCTTATTAGCAACTTTGTGACGGCAAGGTAACAACTCTCATGTTTTATAGAGCAAATCTAAATAAATATAAATAACATTTCTAATAAGACATTTGATTTAGAATTCTACAAAATTTTATGAAATTAATTGCCTACATGTATAATTATCTTAGCTATTTACTATTTACATTTCACATTTTCAAACTATTGTTCAATTCTATACTTATTAGCATGCCTTTATTATTATTCAATTTTACACATGCAAAACATGCCTTTACATATTACTTTCATGTAAGTTTCACTTTACATGCATGTTTCCTCTATCATGTGTTGGATTTACTTTAACATTACTTGTCTCACTGGGGCTTATTAGCTTATGATATTACATGTTGACTTTTAGGCAAGAATAAGCCTTTTGATGTGTACAATTTTGGGAGGTTGTAAGACTTTTTAAGTAAGTACAATTTACATTTTGATGTATTTTATCACACTGTATTTATATTAATATTTGAAGTTACACCGGATATATTATTTAAATATAAAATGATTAATAGAAGAATCCAAAATATAAGAGTTTGTTGGTGATGATCCGGAGATTTAATTTTCACCTACTTACCCCTGAATCCTTATATATCGAGATGAGTTAGTGAAACCGCCGATTGAGTTGTCCTTTTTTGTTACATCCCAAACTCTAAGGGGTACATGCATGTATTTCACCTTGCAACTAATAGGCCAGTGTGTGATTCAAAAGCAAGTGAAAGAATTAAATTATTAGCATCCTTAATGCAAGATGACTCAAAGCTAGGGTTACCAATTGCAACTAATATGATGTATCTTTCATGCGAACAAAATGTAGATTTAATAATCATAAATAACTAATTGATATAACAAATTAGTTTATTTAAATGAAAAGAGAATTTAAGACACCAGTAATGGAATACAACAAGTTTTATCCCACAATGTGGGGTCGACTAAATGAATCATTTTTCTCCAATGTGTCATAACAACAAAAACAAATTGATAATATTTAAGTATTTCTACAATTAGTTGAAAAATAAAAAAATCAACGAGCTGATTAAATTAAATTCTTAAAATTAGATTTTTTTTTTAATTTAACACTTTAATAACAAGTATACAAAAACAAGTCAGTAACAAATTATAAAAGAGGAATAGGCCAATGAACAAAATTATATAGTAAAAAAAAATCAAGCCTCATGTTGGTACAATGAGATAACTTTAATTAGAATTAAATAATCACACTTATAACACGCTCGAAGGAATAACATATCTAATTTGTACTCACAAAATTGAAATTAAAAAAAGAAATTATATTCAAGAAAAAGCTCTATTGCTTAAAAATACATATTTATAGATTCATAACTTAGGCAAGTAGCTAAAGCTAGTACAAAATCAGTCTTGATTTAAGCTTAAAGTAATTTCACCAAGTAAAAAAATTGCTGATTTAATTTAATATTCAAACCTCAACCAAATTAGCATACTTACGACTACCAAAGAAAATTTTACATGAAATCATAATAGGTCATAGAGCTATAATAATCATCACTATAACATCCACAAATCTCAAGCTGAAAAGCATTGCCACATCTTCTCTTTTATGTTTTTTTAATAAATGCTTGCAAAACTATTATCTTAATTAGTTCTACATGAAAACCTTAAGATTCTTATTAGCATTTTCATTACTTATTTTGTATTATTTCCATGATTTACATAATTTATCTTATTTATGGGAAGAGATTCATAGAGAAATTTAAATAGGTGATAAGATAATGGAGCATTTACATCTTGAAGACCTCATACGAAGATGTCCAATAAATGATAAAGGAAACATAAGTCTATAAAATCATAGAATGCATTAAGATAAATATTCAGGGAATTAAAATTTTGAGAAACTCTAATATTATTCTAAACTTTAATTATCAAATTGGACTTTATTTTATTAACCTGCCACAATGTTATGGATTCTTCTCTCTTTTCATCTTCTCCTTGCAAATTCACATCCAATACCTTGTTTGATAGAATGGCTATTGTTATTATGAAACTTAACCTACATGTAGGGATTGTGCCCATTATTGATGATTTATATCACAATTCACCAAGGGTATAGACGGAGTTTTTTATTAAGTTGCCATTGATCACCGGGACAAACATTTGAAATTTTCTATCTTAAGATGTTAGGAGATAGTTCTTCATGAGATAAATTGATTTTTTATTTAACCGATTTCCCTATTATTTATATTAGGGTTTAATTATATCTCGGGTTCTACTCTATGATATAAGCATCCATAGTTAATTATCACTCTTATCAAAAATAGGACTCGATTAAGGTTGGATCTAAGTATTGATCTTTACTGTGAATCTGTGTTTATTGATATGGTGTGAATAATTATCCAGGATAAAGGATAGTAATCCCAATCAAGATCTCATGATTTCATCATCCCATAATTATAATTATTCTGGTCTATCAACATCAAAGGGCTATTAGCTGTAATGTTCAAGAAGCCTGATTAGCAATTATGGGTTATTTAATCCCAAGAATCCTGACTAGACTAGGGTTATTATGCAAGTGTTATTGTACAAATGTTTAAATGTGAGTGAAATCTGTTTTGCAGATATGAATCAGGCATACATCCATTGAAATGACATTCATGAGAACAATATTTTCCTTGCAAACATAGGTTGGTCTTATATTTGTTAGAAAGCCAATGTTTAATGTGAATCATAAACAAGAGTTAGTCTTATACTCATTGAAGTGTCTAGACTTAACTATGGGATTACATCCATTGGAATGTCATTATTAAAAGTGTAATCAACTTTATAGATAATGAGTGGGCTTACATCCATTGGAAAACTAATATGTGAATGGAGTGTGCCTTGTAGACATGCATTGGACTTACATCCATTGGAATGCCGTAATTGTGAAGTCTGGTTTATGGATATGAATTGGACTTATATCAATATGTCAATTGTTAAATGTAGAGTGCTTTAAGAACAAATTGTTGGCAACCAAACAAAAATAAGAAAATAAAAAGAGGGGTAATTTTGAAATCCTAACCTCACGGTAACTGTGCCCACATCGACAAAACTGCACGAGTGGGACTGATCAGACCTCTGTTTGGCTATAAGAAGAGGGAGAGGAGCATCGATACGAGGAGACACTCACCGAGATTCCACACATGAAAGAGAGGGAGAGAACCAAGAAAGCTAAGAATCGAAAAGAGATGATCCTCATCTCGAGTGAAGTCCAAACCGAGCGATCCTGTCCTCTTAAAGTCGAACCTTACCCTAGTCATCGCCCTTTGCCAACCTACTCACATGAGAATAAATAGTTGTTGAGACTTCCCCTTCTCTCAATGAAGCTAGACCTCTTGGGGTGTGCATTTGATTTGTTTGGGTGATTTGGATGATGAATTTTAAAAACTAATTGGTTTTGGATTCCCAAAAAACTAAACCAAATTGACCAAATGCAATACAAAACCAAACAAACCAAATAGCAATTTAGTTCGGTTATTTTTGTTTGGTTTTGGATAAACCAAAGTTTACTATAATTAAAAACTATTTGTGAAATTTATATTTATTATGTAATTTTTTTGTATAATGAACAAGTAATAAGCAATATATATATATATATATATATATATATAATTAGAAAAACAATTAATTACTTTTGAGCATTAAAAATATTTAGATTTTTATGATGGCTGAAAAAATTACCAAGTAATGAATAAATTCGGTTTATTTGATTTCATCCAAAAATTTTATTTAACAAACAAATCCGAAAACCAAAACCAAAGTTTTTATTAATTAAAACCAAAATCCAAATTATTAAGTTCAAAATCGAACCAAATTACTCAAAAACTTTGGTTCAATTTGATTTTTTTGGTTAAAACCAAATAATGCACACCCCTACCTCTTGCCGATTCTTGCCCTAGCTGAGCCCCCTCTCTTGCCATTTTAAGAAAGTAAAAAGCCTAATTCCAAAACCACCCTTCCTCATTAAGTCATTGGTAGGTATAGGCAATTGCAATTTCATGCAACGGCGAAAAAAAGGTTTCTGAAGTGCCCACTTCTGGTAAAATTTTGAAATAAAATTTTATAATTAATTTCTTGCTCTACAAGTCAAATTGAAAACCTCCATCGTCGAACTTGATTCAAATGTGAGATGATCGATGTTAGATTCGAAGCAAGGGAAAATATGTGAGTACACTATTTCACAAAAATGCAATACCACTAAGCCTTTATTTTTCCAAAAAAATAATAATTAATTGAAAATTTAAATTATTTGAAATTAATTAAATCACATGTCTTAAATTAGACCCATCGTTGATCTTATATCCGACCAAAATTTTTATAAAGGCCTCCACCAGTCAATCTTAGATCCGATGTGAGATGAATACATCTCCCTTGTCATCTTAGATCGGAGCAGAGAAGAGAGTGCACATCACACTAAATTTTGTGATTATAACACCTTGCTAAGCTATTATGCTACGTGAAAATTATTGGACTTAAAATTCTTACACAAAATGGAGATCAAAACAAAAATTAATCAAATATTGAATTATTAAATAAAATTAACCTACAAAATCCAAATTAAAATTATGCGCAATCATTCTTTATTATTTTCACATTAAAATAACAAGGTCTAAGTGAATGACTTGAACATTAGCTCTCTAAAAGACATTTATATACTAATGAATTTGACTAATACATTAGTGACAAATCCAATGGAACCAATGATCATCAATTGTTGACAAAACTCCATAACCATCAGTTATTTAAATTGACTAAACATGATATATCAAGTATACAAATACGAATAAATAGCCTAATAATATCAAGATATTTTAATTAAGAAGCAATCACAAAATCAATCAAGCATTTCAATAAATATAAGTCTAAGTCATGTCTCAAAATGGACTTCAATAATTAATCATAAATATAGCATTCCAAATGAATGTAAGCCCATGTATGTTTGTAATGCAGACTTAATCACAATATAAACTAGCATTTCAAAGGAATGCAAGTCCAAAGATAAATTGAATCAATCCAAATATAGCCTTCCAAAGGGATGTAAGTCTAGTAAAGATTCTAAATTAAATCAAATATAAATAGCATTCCAAAAGATAAAGCCCAATCATTGTTCATAATGAACTTCATATATAGGATCCAACATTCCAATGGATGTAAGTCATTATTCACAAAGTAAACTCTATATACTAATCATCAATTTCTAACAAATGTAAGTTCATCTCATGTTTGTAACACAAACATCACTTGCATAAATTTGACATTCCAAAAGGATATAAGTCCAGCATATGTTCACAAAATCGATCATATTAAATGATATAAAATTATGACATCCTAATGAATATAAGTCCAACTGTGTTGCAATGCAAATATCAACTCAAATTAGCATTCCAAAGAGATATGCCTAATTTATGTTTGTCATGCAACATCAAATCAAACTAGCATTCCAATGGATATAAGTTAGTCATTGTTCAATGAAACTTCACATCTAAGATCGGCATTCCAAAGGGATATAAGTCCAATCCAACCTGCATTCTAAAGAGATGTAAGTTTACTTGCATGTTCACCCTATGAACTTTCTTAAATTAACTAGCATTCTAATGGATGTAAACCCAATCAGTCACTAGTTTGTCATGCAAACGTCTCTAAAATATGGCATTCCGGAGGGATATAAGACCAATCTAATGGCTTCCTAATAGATGTGTGATATGCAAAGCAAGCACCACTAATCCAAATATAGTATTCCAATGGATGTAAGTCCTCTATTTATCTACAATGCAGACTTTAATCACTCAAATCATGACATTCAAATGTTGGATTTAATAGATTTAATAGTCAAGTTTTCTAGAATATTAAAAGTTAAGCTCAACTAGAATATTGTATTGAAAGAGAAATTAAACAAAGTTAAACATCAAAAATAGAAAATAAATTTCAAGATAGTCTAACTATTCATACATGTCCAATTTAGTCTTAAACTATCACATTTCTTCAATTTAGTCTTTCAACCATACAAATAAATCAAAAATGATCCCTCATGTAATCATGATACAAAATTTGTCTCAATTATATAACATTGATTCATATTTAATCTCTAAGAGATCATTTTGGATCAATTTTGTCAAGAGATTGAATTGTAGAAATGTAATAATTTGAGATTAAATTAGCCACATACAAATAGTTGAGGAACTATTTTAGGATTTAACCCTAAACATAAATAAATTCCAAGATAGTAAATTTTATTGTTAGCTCTTTGGATGATTTATAAGTTGATAAATCAAAATTTTATTTTACAAATCATGGCATCAAATGATTTCAAAAAAAAGCTCCCATATTTACCAAACAATCACGACTTAAAGCGATTCAAATGATACTATTACGATAGGTATGATAAAAATATTTTTTGCTATTTTTGAAAGAGTTTTAACTTCATAGAGTATTTTCCACAATTCTAATATATCAAATTCAAAATTAGGGTATTTAATAAAGCTTCTTCTAAGTACACTTCCAAATCAAATTTTTATGACTAAAACCCTTCAATTCTATAAAATCATACAAACTAATAATATAAACTAAAATAATGATTGGTTTATGATTAAAATGATGCATCAACTTGATAAGTAGATACTTCATTATTTTACCTAATAATATGTTTGCCAACAACATAAAATATATAAGCTCATAAAGACTTTTTTTCTAGATTTTCCTTGGCCTTGCAAGCAACATAAAATTATGGATAGTAGTAAGTGCAAAACTATTTCATTCAAAGATAAGATCTAAAACACAAGTAATTAAAATAAAAGCATGGTACAATCCAACTAGTATTCATCAAATTTAACCTTAGTTATGTTAGCCATGCCAGAAAGAAAAATAATATCAATCATACATTTCTTATCCCAAATCTTTTTTTTTTTTAAATTAAGCTAGAAGAAGTGTATTTGTTGTATGGTAGTAATAATTTTACTAATATAACTAAAAGATAACAAGCAACTCTCTAATTTTTTCAAATAGATCTCACTAATACTCTAAAGACATCCAAGTGTAATTAAGATCCCTAAAAGCATAGTCACATTCATGATGTTAACCATCTTAAGAAGGGCATGTTAAGAAGAACATAATATTAACCAATATTAACCAAACTTAACCTTCATGACGTTAACTATGTTAGAAAGAAAGCTAATAGCTAGCATTCTTCATCCAAAGTATTTTTTTATTAAAACTAAGTGAAGAAGAAGCCTATTTATTGTATGCTTATACCTAAGAAAATTTCTATAACATGATGAAAACAATATACAACTCTGATTTTATCAAATTGATCCCACTCATCCTTTAAAGCCAACCAAGTGTGATTAAAGAACCCTTGAAGTATACTCAAGATATTAACCAAGTTAAAAAAAAAAGAATGTCAAATAGTTCTCATCAAATTTAACCTTCATCACCATGTTAGAAAAAGTTAGGAAAAGTAATGTCACTAATTAAAGAAGCCCACTTGTTGAAAGGTAGCTTATAACTATAAAAATTTTAAATGATATGATAAAAAAAATAAACTCCTTAATTTTATCAAATTAGTCTCACTTATATTTTGACAGGAAAAAAATATAATTAAAATCCCTTAAAGCATAGAGAAAATAACCTTAAAATAAAACATTATCAAGCATTTTATAGCTGAACATCATTACATAAGAAAATTATTGTGGATAAGCCAATTTGTCTTGTAATATTACTAAAATTGAGCAAAGGACTTCAAGATCACTTTATGAATAAGATTGACTCTAACATTCTCAATCATTATAGTGATTTCTTTTAAACCATCATAAACCATCAAATTTAAAATATGAGCAACATAATGAATATAGAAAAAATCTTTCTATATTTTGAAACCATCTTCAACTAAATAAGACCTTTCAAATTTCTAGTGGCCAAGTTATTGTATAATGCAATATCTGATGTGATTATACTAACTTAAATTTGAACACTCCATTGTAACAAAATTTTAGAAATAATCTCAAAATTCACTTTTCTACTGTATGGAGAATCTAATTAGTAAAACTAATGATATGTGATTGAAGTTTTCAATCATAGCCTATGTAAGGTATGATTAGACATAAATAAATTATTTCAATTTGATTTTTGAGTGACCTTCAATTTCCAAGCTAAACTCTTACCCTTAGATATCACAAGTTTCTTGTGTCACAGGATGATACAATTGGGTGCGATGATTTATGGATAAATTTGCAAGAGCATAATAATTTCGCCCATATTTTTATACAAATATCTAATAATCAATTTGTTTGAGACAATTTCACATGTGAAGCAGATTGATGTTGAATCCTCGACTTTTAAATAATGCAGCAATTCCTAAAACTATAGCAAGTTGGCAATAGTCTTTCTTCAATGGCTTCCTATCTCCTAAGACTGTATCAATTAGAGGCTTCGTCCTATTTTTTTTAGAGCAATAGCAAAAAAAGGCATTCTTTTATCTCCCAGGATTATGTTAAAAAGAACACCTTCCTATCTATTCTCTTGAGACTAAAACAATCAACACATACCTTTTTATGGTATGGCCTCTTCTTGGACTAAAGCATATGTGCAATTGTCTTTCCATCAACAATCCTTCTTTGATTTCTACAAGTTAATACTGTACATGATTTTGTCTACTCTAAGAAAATTAATAGCTATTTTGCTGTAAAAAATTTGAAAACTTGTTGTTTATGAATAGATCTTAATGTATTCTAAAAAAATTAACATATTTAGGCATTTTTGGGTTATGTATAAAACCCTTGACACAAGAAATATTAACTCAATAGTTCAATACAACTTTGAATTTTTTCTTAACACTTGTATACATTGATAAATGCAAATTCTTTTAGCCCTTCACAAGTCTTGATGATTATTTTTGCAGGTAATGATGACTATTGCAAAGTAGAAATCCTTGAGTAGTTTCCTTGTATTGGTGTGAGGTTCGACTTTCTAATTGAGTGATTTCTTTCCTTTTTTATCTATATGCTTGTTTCATCAACGACTCAATTAAAATGATTTTTCACTAAATTTAAGATTTGTAAACCTGTAGATTATATTTTTTTGTGTTTTTACTTTGCATCTTATCTTACGTTGCATTAATAGTTCCTAGACTCACCTGCTTTACGTAACATAAACTTGCAATTGAATCAAAACTATTTGCTAACATTCAAAATAGGATTTTGTAGCATTTTAGAAATCAATCATATGTTACTTTGTGGATAATAGTTGAAATAAACAAAATGAATATTCACTTACTACTTACTCAGTCAAGAAAGTGGGTTCTAGTGTCATAAATAATGCCATTTGAAGTTCTTCTGTAAGATAGCCGAAAATGATTATGATGGAATCTTACACAAATTTCAATTAATTTCTAAAGACTTTTTACACAACTATCTAGAACATTGAGATATTATTATGAATTTAGTTCATCACTTGATGTGAAAAAAACCAATGATTTTATAGATTGAGAAAAGGAAAGGCATCCCTTCCCACAAAAAAAATCTAAAATATAATTACAACAACAATTTAAACGATTATATATTTCATTTGACTCAAGATAAAAATAATTGACTAACTAGATGTAAGTATATTCAATAGAAAGATCATCATCATCAAAATAATAATAGCCCAATAATCGAAGTTTATGGTCCTTCTTCATTCACTTATCTGTATGGTTGCATGAGATGCTAACTTTAATTGATCTAAAACTTCATAATGTTGTGTTAATTTACTTTTTATCTACACATTTTTCTCTTGATGCCTTTAACATTAGTTTCATCAATGGCCTTGGAAGTCTATCCCAAACTTATTTCAACATTATCCTCAAAGGTAGCACAAACCCTTTATACAATATCTTTCACCATGTCCTTTCATTTTAAGATGGCTGATTAGATGCAGTAAGATAGGGTCTTTGGCACAATATAGATCTGCAAAACATATAGTTGAGAAAGATTCTTAATTCTCACTCTAAAGAGAAAACCAAAAACAGAATAAATTGTCCAATTAGTGAACTAAAATGGGAGAGTGGACATGAAAGAAAAAAAAAGGGAAATAGTAAGATCAAATATTGGGAAAATAAATGCATAATATTATTCTCCTAACTACGGAAATGAGTAATCATGTTTCTTATAACATGTGGCAAGTATCAATCGGATTAATTGCCATAAAATCTGAAATTAATAGTTGTTCTTGATGTTATATTTCAGAATGGATTCCAAATTTGTAGTATTAGTCCCTTTTAATTTTTTTTTTGACTATTTTATATTTTGCAGATTGGATTCTTGAATTATTATAGAAATTACACCTTCCAATCTAGTAAGGATGTTGTTCGTTTGTAAATCTATGTTGATTCTATGGGTGGTTAGATTTATTTAGAGTTGACTCAACATATTTTTCAACATAATAATCTTTTAATTGAATAAGAATGGTGCTAATTTTTGAAAATTATTATCAACTATAGAGAACTGCAACCTTATGTCCAAAGTTTACAGTCAAGAGGCTTCCCATGCAATTTCAAGTAAGTTTCTTTTGTGTGTCCAAACTTAGAACATTGATCACACCAAGGCCTTTTTTCTTTATAAAATTTTTGTTGGAGGCATACAGACCTTCAAGTGTTGAGTCTTCATTGGACGTTATAGCTCCCTTCAAAGTTGTTGTACATCAATTTATATGGACCAGTAGATAAATCATATAGATTTATGATGTTAGATGATCATTCAAGGTGGTTGACTGCTATTCTTAACAAACAAATATGATCCAATTGGAGATTCTATAAATTTTCTAAATATTTTTAAAGAGAAAAGACTATCTATTTCTAGGATTTAGGAATATCATGAATAAGAGTTTGAACCTAAATTGTTTAAGAATTATTGTGATAAGAAAGAAATTAAGACAACTTTTTAATACCACAACTCTTTAATAGAATGCTATCGTCTAAAGGAAAAAAATCAAACTTCAATAGAATTAGGATTTATGCTTAATATAGGATACCAAAGTACTTTTAATATCTAATGTTATATATTCAAAAGATTATCATATGAGCTATTTCAAAGACAAAAACATAAGATAACTATGTACATATTTTTGATGTTGCAAAAAGAGGGAGATCTATTAGAAGCTTATAGGATTGAGAGGTTACAAGGATTAGGAAATGAAATTGATTAAATCAAAGGAGTATTGATCTAATAAGCAAAAGAAAAAGAGAAGACACATTGAACGGTCAAGTGTTCATATAAAGATCAAGTTGTATTGAGTCTTATAAAATGTAACTTTGAGTTAATGGTTTTTTAATATATATTCCTAATTGCAAAATGATTTTCTCTATAGCTCATTAAGATGATCTTGCTTAGATAAGCTCATTGAGCCCATTAGAACAATATGGTAAATCACTTGACTAAACAGCCATTTGAATTAAAATCCTAGCTTAACCAATCTTTGTTGGATTGTACAATACATTCTTGATCACATTTGACAAACCATTGGTTATCATTAGACAGATTTTTGTAATGAGCTACGCAAAACCCTAATTTAGAATTGTATGATATGACATTGAAAAAAATTGTTCACAATACAATTACGATCATAGTATACAAGTCTCCATAATTTACTTGATTTCTTTATGATTTGAAGAGAGCATTGAGAGTGTTTGAGAATTAATGTGAGGCTTATAAATAGACCCATTTGAACTTGAGAAGTAAGAATAAGCAATTAAAACTCAATCGAAATTTCTTCAAACTCTCATTTTCACCTCTAACTCTTTGTCTTTGAAGCCAAAACTTTTTTTAACAAAGAGCAAGCACATTTTAAAGCAAAATCATTTATGCAAGGATGTTAAGAATGTGCCATCTTTCTTCAATGACTCAAAGTAATGTAAAATTTTTGCATTTTTTGTTATATTTTAATTTATAGTTCTTGAGAGACAAGTTTTTATTTGTACATAGATTTGGGTAGTATTTACAGAAGAAATAGCAATAGGTTATAAGAGCTTTTTTACTTAGAAAGTAGGGGATCTTGTGACAACATGATCAAGATAATTGTTGACCATACATGCTGCATAAGTCACAAGCCTAAATCAAATTCGACTCGAATATAAAATCAGTCAAATACACTAGATCACCAAACTAATCGATCGATGATATTCAAATCAAAATATAATAAAAATAATATATATATATATATATATATATATATATATATATATATATAATATATATATATATATATATATATATATATATATATATATATATATATATATATATATATCTGAATCTCCAACCAAGAGATCATCAATCACAAAGATATATCAAAAATTATGCGTAAAGCTCGCTCAATTAAATGAAATCTATCAAACAAATTGTCCATAAATTTATTTAGTAAAATCGGTCGAAATGCCGATAAAATAATCCGATTTGATCTAACCGAATGACGATAAAAATTACTTGCATCAATGTTGAAATTACAATGGATATCCAATTTAATTAAAATGTCACACTTAAAATTTAATCAAAATTAGCATTATTTTGAGATAAATCTACCTAATTATCCTCGATTATTGCTCCTAATTATCACCTAGGAACTAGGCCTTATCCATAATTCCATAGCTTAGAAGTTGCCACGTATGGCTTAAACCTCGCCATCAAAGATGAATCCCCAGAACAGACCTCATTTAGGGCGATTCCCTTTCTTCGGCCTCTCTCTCTCTCGTCCCGTCTCACACGTTTCTGTCCGAATGAGCATTTCCTCCTGTTTGCCCATCCTTCACGGCTGCAAATCGAATGAAGATTGAGTGCTTCCTCATACGTCTGAACAGCAATTGAGCTGAGCTGAGCCAGCCATATGCACTAAAGGCCAGTCGCACGACTCCCTCTTTCTCTCATTCAAACAAGAAACCCTACCCATCTATTCTTTCTCACAGCAGATTGATCTCTTTTTCTCTCCAAAGCCGAACTGCCTGCTTTGTCCCTGCAGCAAGTCGAGGCAACAGCCCGATCGAACCAGCCACTCCTTCACTATCCTCCTCCTCACCTCCCCTCTCGTCCCTCTGTTGTCCGAGCTTACCGAGTGTTTAGCTCTTGCTCTATGTAGAATGTAGGAGCTGCCTTGAAATTGGGCCAAATGCTTAGCATACAGCATAGGAGAGCCTTGTGCCACCACAAATCTTGGCAAGTTTTGGATATTGTTAAGCGCAGATGTGATGTCGAGAGTCAGTTTAATGTTTGATGCAGAATTAGGTACACTTTGGTCATCAAAATTGCTGAATTTTGATTATGAACCAGTTGTTGCAAGTATAGGGCAGGTCCATCGAGTGATGAAAGAATGGTTTAGAAATTGCAATAAAATTCAGGTGTTGCAAGATTGATAGTGATATTGAAAATGTGAGAAGGCTTTTGGAATACACAAATCTCATCCCTAAAGGGCTTATGAATGTGGCAAGAGAAGAACTATCTAGGGAATGTGATTATATTCTCAAAGCTGCCAACTAAAAAAGATTCCAGGCTACTCTGATTCTGAAGATTTTTTTTGTTCTATGGTCATTGATGTAATGTTGAATGTTTTGATGACAAAATTTGTTTCTGAGTTCCTATTGATAAAGTTGCACTTGAGTCAGGAAACAAGGAACTATGCGACAAAAATTTCAGCTAACCTTGAAGGAGTTATTTATTTTCCAATTTATGCAGGTATTTCAAGACCTCATCATGCTTAGAAGAGTGTGGCAAGTTTGAAGACCCTGTTATGCTTAGTAGAGTTAACGGGTAGAAGACCATAGATGTCATAAGATTAATTTATGCTAGAGTTTGAAAGTCGAATAGCCCCTCACGATCCTTATGAGAAGGAAGATATGCCAAAATTGATTGAAGACTTAATTAATTTAATGCAAAATGA
>CM038218.1:154708760-154837554 GCA_021442155.1 Cymbidium sinense | reverse complement strand
TCTCCTTCATGAAGAGTTATCCCTAGTGCCTCACTTTGTGAATATGTTGTAAAAAAACTTTTTTTTTATAATTTTTAATAATAAATTTTCTATACTTAATACTTCTGTCATTAACATCATATATATATATATATATATATATACTATCTTAATGACAAAATTATTGAATATAAAAAATTTATTATTAAAAAATTATGCAGTAAAAAACTTTTTTAATAATAAATTTTCTATATTGTAGTGCTTCACTTTGTCATTATAGTTCTTATTATCATACTTTATTATGTGAATATGCTGTAACAAATTTTTTTTATAATTTTTTAATAATAAATTTTCTATATTCAATACTTCAGTCATTAAAATAGTATATATATATATATATACTATCTTAATGTCAGAACTATTGTTGTGTATAAAAAATTTATTATATATATATACTATCTTAATGGCAGAAGTATTGAATATAAAAAATTTATTATTAAAAAATTATGCAATAAAAACTTTTTAATAATAAATTTTCTATATATATATATATATATATATTATCGTAATGCCTCACTTCATTATTATAGTTCTTATTATCATACTTTACTTTGTGAATATGCAGTAAAAAACTTTTTTTTTTTTAAATTTTTAATAATAAATTTTATATATTATTAAGATAATATATATATATATACGACCATCCGGCTCTGAGCTTATAGATGAAGGTCTTTTTAAATGGGCTTTTTTTAGGTAGAGTTCTTGCATGCTGGTATGCTGCTTCTGAATTTGATCTGCATACTAATTTGCCTCTTCACCATTTCACATTTTTAAAACAAGTCATTTCTTCTACTAGATTATGATCCTAAGCCATCTGTCGACAGTTGTTGTTTGGACGATTCATACTTTAAACGGCCATGGAACCAAAAGTATGAATCGTCCAAACAACAACTGTCGAAAGATGGCTTAGGACCATAATCTAGTAGAAGAAATGGCTTGTTTTAAAAATGTGAAATGGTGAAGAGGCTATGTATACATAGTCGACCAGCATCCGGCTCTGGGAGAGTTCGCCTTCGACGTCTGAAGAAATGGAAGAAGAGGTTGAATATGAAGAAGTTGAAGAAGTAGAGGAGTTTGAGGAGGAAGAAGAAGAAGTAGTGTTGGAGGAAGAAGAAGAAATAGAAGAAGAGGGTGTTGAAGAGGAGAGTGATAATGATGCTGTTAATGGTGCACCTGCAAAAGCAAATGCAACTTTGGCCAATAAAGATCATGTGAAAGAGGATGGTGAAAACCTGGAGGATGAAAGCAAAAAGCATACTGAATTACTTGCACTTCCTCCGCATGGATCAGAGATATATGTTGGAGGCATCCCACCTGATGCAACTGAAGAAGAGTTAAGAAGATTTTGTGAATCAGCAGGGGAAGTTACTGAGGTAATTTGTACTTTTTATTGTAAATATACTTTTAGTTTATATAATATTTATTTATTCCAGTTTTTGAAATTAGCAGGTTAGAATGATGAAAGGAAAAGATTCATCAGAGAATAAAGGTTATGCCTTTGTTACTTTCAGGACAAGGGAGTTGGCTGCAACAGCTATTGAAAAACTGAACAATACTGAGTTCAAGGTAGTAGATATATTGTCTTTCGAAATGCTTTGATTTATTTATTTTGTTTCCAGAAACTGCATATAGACCCTGTTGGAGATCGATTCTCATACATTTAAGAAGTGGTATTTGGAATATATATATATATATATATATATATATATATATATATATATATATATATAATGACTTATTTGCACTTAAACATATCTCAAAAAAAATATGAACAAGGAAATATTAAATGATATTGAAATTCATAATTTTCATGATTTTACTGTTGAATTGAAGTAATCTTTCTTTCCTTGTGTGCTATATTAACTTCTTAGACAATCAATTTTTGCTTGTATGTGGAGGAACTATGTGGATTAACATGAATTAAAAAAGGCCATTAAGAGGCATCAGAAGACAATATGCCATACTTTTTATTGAATGTTGAATATTTTTTTATGCATTGAAAAAATGTTATCCTTGATTATCCTCAATGAAGTTGCATTTCTCCTCATTTAAGCAACGCAAACCTAAGAATTATTGATAAACAAGACAAAATAGTTGCGTACTAATATCTTAAAATCCTACATAGAGCCAAAAGTAATTCATAAAAAAAGGAAAAAAAAAAAACCTTTATATATATGGTGATTCCTTTCACATTTTCTAATATCAAAATGAAAGTAATTTGAGCCTTAAGAAAATGTATTTTTAAAAGGAAAATCAAAATGTTTATCTTTTTTAATCTCTTTCTTTAATTTTTAGAATAACATCTCTCTCAATCTTCTAGTTTTATTTTGTAGCTACCTTGTAATTATTTGTATTAAATATTAAACTTTGCAATAAATAGTTTAGGATAACTTTTTTTGTCACCCATCCTAACGCTCAAATAGTATTATGGGATCCTATCAAGTTTAGGATAACTTTAGTCATCACGAGATTGCTGAATCATTTTGGAAGAAAGCATATTGGAGATTGGCTTAGAGATGCTTCCCTTGTAACTAAGGTGATAACACAATCCCTCATAAAAAATGAGGGTACACTTCTTTTTTAAGAAACAGATTATGTGAGTTTCTTCATTTATGCATTTACATAAATCCAAAGTATGAGGAGAACTTGCGCATGGACTTAGATTATCGAGTAAGCCAACCACATAAATATTGATTTTGTCCATCTTACTCTATAATAAATTTATAATAATTATAGTTGAATATCACATTATTTATTTATGCTTAAAATTAGAAATGCTCCTTATAATATATAACTTCTTATGTTATTTGAAATCTTCATATATGTACAAGGTATTGTGCATTTTATTTGTGAATGTTTCTGGTATATTCTCCATTGCATGCTTGTTTATGATTTGGATTTGGATTGGGAAGAAACAGAGATCCTTTATTTTAACTTCAAAATTGAGCTATTAAACTTGTTTAGACTCATGAAACTATTTTTGTACTTATATTCACTCAAAGAACTCAACTATTCTTTCAATGTTTTTGCCAGCTGATTAGATGCTCTTAATGAAAGAAATCATCAATGATGCACCTCACATTGGAATGAACTAAAAATCCATGCATAGTGGACACCAACAAGTATAGATTCATCTACTATATAGCTAGCTATATCAAATTCACTCACTCGTAATTTTGGATCTGTATGAGATAGTTGCAGCTGTCTGAAAAAATAGTAGTGAAGCTGCTGTAAAAATAGCTGTCTAAAAATTGTAATGAGTATTATAATTTTATTATTTTAAAAAAAGTTCAGACAATAATTTTTTCACAGTCGTCATATTCTATCAGGTCAAGTTGAAAAATACAATTTTTCTATCACAGCTTCCTCAAAATAATACCAAAATATAATTTCTTAAATACTATATATGATGAAATTCAGACTACATCATAGATAAAAAGCTATCTCAAACTTGACTGAAGAATCATTTTAATTTAAAATCTATTTGAAGTCAACATTTTATACTTTCAAAAGATTATTATATTTTCATAAACATGAATTTTATAATGGGCAAAAAAAATCCTCGCACACCATGTGCAATGAATGATAAATTTAATCTCAAATATATATATATATATATATATATATATATATATATATATATATATATATATATATATATATATATATATATATATATATATATTAAATTCTCAATTAAGAAGCTTTGATAAGTCACTTTCAGTAGAAATACGACATTTTTTTGTTTTCTGATTTGAGCGGAGAAAAGTGGACGACAAAGGGAGCATTCAAACGAGCATATTTAATTAAAAAATGGACGTATTTCTATTTAATTCAAATTTGACGGAGCAAGATCATTTTTTTTATTTTTAATTTAATTTATTTATATTTTAATTTAAAGTAAAATATATTTATTAGTGATAGTTACTTTTAAAAAATATTCAGAATATTTAAATATTATTTTAAGTATTTTTAAAATAATATTATTTATTTTAAAATACAAAAATAGAAAATCTTAAAAAAAAATAAAATTATTTTCTTAATACTCCTCTTCCTCTTCTTCTTCTTCTTTTCTTCTTCTTCTTCTTCGAACATGCGAATGAGAGACTATTATTGTTGACCCATATGATGATCATAATTTTTTTTTCTAATTTTTGTTGCCATCGACTGCTTTCATTAACCCTTTTTCGTAGGTCAAATACTTCCCCTCAAATTCTTGGAGTTGTTCATTTAAAGTTTTGGAGGATCAAGATCTAGATTGAAGAGTGTGTGAAGTTCCTCCTATCTCCATTTTTTTTATCTCAATCCTTCAATTAATCTTTTAGTGAAGGGAGCCCTTTGTATTAGAACTTCCTAATCAAGCTTCCCCATCGCACCAACCAAAAGTCATAAAGCATAAATAAGAGAGGGGTGACCAAAATCTATTGTAGTATTACCCTTAATCATATTACAAATTAAACTATAAAGTATCTTTCGTACAACTATAGAAAAATATTTTAGCATTGCATAATTAAAAATGCCCCTATCTTTAGTTACCTCACTAATATTACGATCGAACATCAACTTGAGAGAAATAAAACAATGCTAAGCTATAGCTATTATGGTCATGCTAGAGTAGAGAAATTGATAATTTTTTCCTCCCGTCATTTCCATTAGACATTAACATTTCTAACAATGAGGAAACTAAGAATTTCATCAAAATCTAGATGACTATTGTAGTAGAAATTACATTCATCATATGCATAATTATCTAATTTGTAATTTTTAATATGCATTAATGATAATACTATCGAAACATACCTATTTTTTCTTCATGAAAACTTTATTGTCCCTATGCTCCTTCACGTTGGTAATTCTTTATACTCTCCCACCTAGATTGTTGAATCCTCTATCTGGAATGAGGTAATTATAGATGAGAGTATACTGGTACCTCTCCTCCACCTCGACATTGATAAAGTGATCAAAATCGCTAATAGTTGCTCTCTTCTTGTTCTTATTTATAACTTTAGTAGTCATTTTTATTTTAGAGAGTGGGGAAATGATAAACATAAAGAGAGCAAGAGGATTTTTAAGCTTGAAGAACAGGACTTGGAATGAAAAATTTAGCTACTTAGTGGTCTTATTTATAGATAAGGCTCAACGCTTCTATCTTAGTTTGTAGGGTATAGGGCCACAATGCTCTACATGCACTAGTTAACTGGTTAAGGAGGTTCCTATTCCCATCAAAAATATATTTTTGGTCATTATTATGTAATTGATAACGTTTAGAAATCCTATCAGATATTTATGCAGTGCCTAAGCATTGGGGTATATAGCCACGAAGTTGGTACTATATTTTGTCTTTTTATCATATATATATATATATATATATATATATATATATATATATATATATATATATATATATATATATATATATATATATGTATATATAGAGAGAGAGAGAGAGAGAGAGAGAAAAGAATGTTTACAGGTTTGATTATATGAGACCATTCTGGAAACTTGAAAGAAAGAAAAGAGCTTTGCCCTTAATCCAAATCTTAAGCCTCCCAGAAGTGTAGTATTTTTATAATGAATCTTCAACTCCTAATCTTTTGCAGCAAACACTAAACTCACTACTAGTAAACATTGAACATATATATTGGGTTGCCTCCCAACAAGCACTTAGTTTAACTTCCTCATCCTGACATAAGTTTTCTAATTTTTAAGATCTTTGACTAATTAATGGACTCTTTAAATTGAATCTAATGTCCTTCATATTATGGCTTAAGTCATTGTGAAAATCTCATTCGTCTTTAAGTCTTGAGTATCGACAACACTATGTGCATAAACTTTAACAACTAAGAAAGGACCTCACCAACTTGATCTTAGTTTTCCAGAAAATAATTTAATTTTAAAATATATAATAATACATGTTGTCTAGGTTTAAACTATTTCGTAATGGTCTTACTATCGTACCATTTTTTTTCATTTATTTTTTATATCCCCTCAAATTTTCATATGCACCCAATCTTATTTCGTCCAACTCATTTAGATCTATGAGTCACTTTTCTGCACTTATTTTCATATCAAAATTTAATTTCTTAATTGCCTAAAATATTTTGTTCTCCTATTCCAATGGTAAGTGACAAGCCTTCTAAAATGCTAGTTTATAAGGAGACAAATAGGGGTTTTGTATGCAGTCCTATAAGCTCATAAGCATCATCTAATTTCGATGACCAATCTTTTCTAGTAGGACCAATAGTTTTTTTTTTCCTAAAATTCTCTTTATCTCCCCATTTAAAATTTCAGCTTGCTCACTAGTTTGGGGATGATAGACAGTAGTTATTCTATGTTGTACTATATATTTAAAAAAAAATTTATTTTGCATATTTATTACAAAAAAGAGCATCTTCGTCACTAATAATGATTATAGTGTTTCAAATCTTATAAAAATATTTTTCCTTTAAAATTTAATAGTTACCTTAGAATCATCTTTTTGGTATTGCTTTATACAATTCAGAATATAATCAATGCTACCAAAATATATTTATTTCTATATGAAGAAATAAATGGTTCCAAGTCTATTCCTCACACATGAAAGATTTTTATCTCTAAAATATAATTTAAAGGCATTTCTTGACACTTAGAGATATTTTCTATTCTTTGACCTTTATCAACATATTCATATACATCTCTAATTAATGTTGGCCAATAAAATCCACTTTGTAATGTTTTAGTAGCTATTTTATTACCTCCAAAATGTCTTCTATATTTAGAATCATAACAGATCTTATAATTTATAAATTTCATTATCAAGTATGCATCTTCTTAGAATCTAATCTGGACACTTCTTATAGAGATATGGTTCATCCCAAAAATTAAATTTTATGCAACATAAAAAATTCCTCTTTTGATGATAATTGATTCCATAAGGTATAATTCCACTTACTAAGTAATTCACAATATCCACATATCATGGAATAACTTTATGTTTAAATGCAAATAATTGCTCATCTGGGAATTCTTTCTTAATATCTCCTCTAGCTCTCAATTCTTCTTTAGTTGTTAATCTAGATAAGTGATCAACTAGTTGATTTTCAGATCCTTTTCTATCTTTAATTTCTAGAAAAAACTCTTGCAACAATAATACCCATCTAATTAATCAA
The DNA here is from genome assembly GCA_021442155.1 of Cymbidium sinense. NCBI lineage: Eukaryota > Viridiplantae > Streptophyta > Magnoliopsida > Asparagales > Orchidaceae > Cymbidium > Cymbidium sinense. The sequence continues at coordinate 154,830,367 of CM038218.1, read as the reverse complement.
TACTTTGCATCTTTCTTTTTTAATAGACATTTAATATACTATAATTTTTGTTCTAATTAGCTAGGATATAAAATTATCAAAAGCAAAGGGAACATCTAGTATTTTTTTTTTCAGTTGTTGAGTAGTTTAATTGAATTTCATTTAAAATTTTACTAGCATAAAATGTTAAATGAAATTTTTTGCATTTTCTTTGTCTAAGATTGCCCCTATTGCAAAAGCACTTACATTGCACATCACATCAAAAGGAAGGTTCCAATTAGGTGTGATAATAACAAATGTTAAACTTAATTTAATTTTTAATAGTTCTAATGCTTCGTGCTATTCCTTTGTAAAATAAAAGTATCCTTCTATAGTAAGTTGTATAGTGGCTTTGATATTTTTGAGTATTTCATAAATATCCTTTTAAATCTAGTGTTCCCTAGAATACTTCTAACTCCTTTTACTTTAGTTGGCAGTGAAAGTTTTTTTATTATTTGCACTTTTGCCTTATCCACTTCTATTCATTTTTTTAAAATTTTATAACCTAGTGCTATTCCTTCTCCATCCATAAAATGACATTTTTCCCAGTTAAGTATTAAGTTTTTCTCTTCACATCTCTTAAGAATGATTTCTAGGTTTTTAAGCAATATTCTAATGTGAGACAAATTCAATGTAGTTTTCAATTAAATCAGAAAATATAGCCATCATATAACGTTGAAATGTAGCAAGTGCATTACATAAACCAATGGACATTCTCATAAAAGAAAATGTACCATAATGACAAGTAAATGTTATTTTCTCTTGATCTTTAGATGCTTTGGCAATTTGGTTATATCCAGAATACCCATCTAAAAAGCAATAATATGAATGGCTTGCTAACTTATCTAATATTTGATCAATGAAAGGTAAAGGAAAATGATATTTTCTAGTGGATTTGTTTAACTTCAGATAATCAATACAAATCCTTAATCCTATGACTATTTTAGTATGAATGAATTCATTATTTGCATTAGTAACAATAGTCATTCCTCCTTTGAAAGGCACACAATGGATTGGACTTATGTACTATTAGATATAGGATATGTAATTCCTACATCCAACCACTTTAAGATTTTCTTTTTTGCTACTTCTTTCATGATAGGATTCAATCTCCTCTGGCTTTCTATGAATTGTTTACAAATTTCTTCCATTAGAATTCTATGCATATATATTGAAGGGCTAATTCCTTTAATATCTACTATTGTCCATCCAAATGCTTTTATATGTCATTTTAGAACTTCAATTAATTTACCTTCTTGAATTTATTCTAAATCTACTGAGATGATTATTAGTAATGTTGATTCTTTCTCTAGATAAGCATATTTCTAATGATTTGATAATTATTTCAACTCTAGTTCTAAAGCTTTTATTATAGATGACTTAAGAATTTTTCTTTCTATAGACATTTTTAATGGTTCAAAGGTGAACCAATGAGAAACCTACTTTCCCCATTAGCATTGAGGGTAGCATAATACCATTCAGATGAATATCCCATTAGTCATCTCCCTAGCTCAATTTTCTACAAGGAAGTGGAGGTGCTATTAGTCTAGTGAATATCGCTTATTCTGGCCATGCTTCAGTTCAATTATGAATGCTAGTACTTTTTATTTTTTCTTTAAACTGATTGAATGTTACTCCAAGGAATTGAATATCTTCATATTCTTTCATCATTATTTTCCATTTTGGGTTTATAAAATCATTTATTATATAAGAATCCAATTCTTTTTCTATTTTACTTCCACTTAATTCAAAGCTATGACATTCTTCATTTCTATCATAAAAAAATTTAATAGTGTTGAACACATTAAATTTAACTTCCTGGTCATTTACTCTCATGGTTAATTCTCCTTTTTTTTAACATATATCATTGTTCTTCCTATTGATAAAAAAGGTCTCCCTAAAATGAGAGGCATTTCCATATCTTTTTTCTTATATAATATTATCAAATTTGCAGTGAATATGAATTTATCTACCTTAAATAAAAAATCTTCAATTATACCTAAGTAGAAAGATCTATTTGCTATTTGTAGAGTCACACTTGTAGGTTGTACTTCTCATAATCCTAGTTTCTTGAAAATTGATGAAGGCATTAATTTTTTTCTATCTCCTAAATCACATAATGCTTTTATAAAAAATTTATCCCTTATAGTGCAAGGAATAGTAAAACTCCCTAGATCTTTAAGTTTTTTAAGTAATTTTCTTTGAATTATTGGACTACATTTTTCAATAAGGGACAATGTTTCAATTTCTCCTAATTATTTTTATATATAATGTCTTTCATAAATTTAATATATGAAGACATTTATTCTAATGCTTCAACAAATAGTATATTTATGGATAATTTCTTAAATATTTCTTAGAATTTGGAAATTAATTATCCACATTTTGTTTTCGAAGTCTTTAAGGAAATGAAGGTGGTAGACTTTCTCTCATTTTTCTAAATGCTTCTCTTTTTGCTTCTTTTTTCTTTTCTTCAATTTATTTATTTTTAATTTCATCCTTTCCTTTTTCTTTAACTATGTTGACCTCACTTTTAAGTGAGGTTGAAGATCATCCCTATATACCTAGGGTTCGATCAAAGCACTAAGGCTCTCTTAGGGATAAGACACTTCTAGTGGCTAGGTGAACTCCAACCCTAAGCCTAGAAGGCTCATAGAGTTCTATCCCAAGGTTAGACCCTGACCTAAGTTAAAATGGGCTCTTATCCCAAACCCAAATCAACTCCTATGCCTAAACAAATCCTCCAAACCAAAGCCAATTTATTATAAATCAACCAAGTCTAAATGATTTCAAACCTAGTTTAACACATTAGATTTAATTTAACCAATTGGTTGTGTTGACCCAACATGACCCATTTGGGCTTAAAAGGGCTAAACCCAAAATTAATCCAATCCATTTTAAATTGAACTCACCTAAGCTATCCTCAACCTCAATTGAACTTAATTGATGCTTAATTGAGATCCAATCTAACCAATTTGGCTGTTGACCCAAGTTGGCCCAATCTAATCCTATAGGGCCAAAATCCAAACCAACTTGATTTAAGCCAAATTGAATCAACCTAAGCCTCATACTCATTCTAATCACTTGATTGAACATTTTAATTGACTCCAATCAATCCAATTTAATCAATTGAACAACATAACCAAGCTTGACTCAATTTGAACTAAAAATATAAATTGAGTCAAAACCTAATTCAATCCAAATTAAATCCAATCAAAACCATCAATCACGTCCAAATTGATCACTAATCATATTTCAAGCTTCAATTGAATCCTCATGTCCGAATCAAGCCAATTAACCCACTTTACCCAATTTTCCCTAAAAATCCAAATTGAGTCAAATCTTAATCTAATTTAATTGGACCGAATCAATCTATCCAATAATTTCTAAAATGATTGTTGATCATGACCAATCACCCAATTGCAAATAATTGAACCCAATTGAGCCAATTTTTCCTTTGGACCTAAGTTGACCTAATTTGACTTAAAAGGGTTAAATTGAGCCAAAACTTAATCCAAGCTAAAATAGATTGAACCAATGCCTATAATCATTCATAAATTGATGATTTAACACTTTACAATCATTAATTGAAGCCATTTAATCAACCCAACCCATTTAATTAATTTGACAAACCAAATTAATTTAAATCAAATCCTTTAATCATTTTCAAATGATTAATCAAACATGACTCAACCCTTATCCAACTAAATTTGACCAATTTGACCAAATTGATCAATTTAGCCATTTCCATATGAACCCATATGAGCAAATTCAAATCTAATCTAATTAAATCAAACCAATTGCACCAATGCAATCATCATTTGAACTTAACCCAATAGCCCTCTTGACCCAATTTGATCAATTGGTCAACCTAACCCAATTGAACTCAGATTGACTTATATAGATCCATTTGAGCCAAACCCAACCAAACTTGGCATGACTCATTAGGTCCCCATTGACCAGCCCAAGTGGACCCAACATAAGGTAAACCCAGTTCAACTAAACCAAGTTAACCAAGCCACCCTTGTCATATAAACCCAAAATAGAAAGGTTCAACCCTCCATTTTCCTTAAGCGACCACCATGCTTTGAGCTTATCCATGTTGACTAGACTTGACCTAAAGCTATTGGGCTCAACCATTGACAAAAGAAAGGTCACTCCCACCTTGGCCAAATCTTGGTTCAACCACTAAGCCTTGTCCCTCTCACCTCTAGCCACCAAACTTCACCAGCCACTAGGGGACATCCACCTCATTAGTCCTGTGCCATTTCTAGCCATCCCCACTACTCGATTAGCTACCATGACTTGAACTAACCTCTTTGGTTTGTTCACATGGGGAGAAGGGTATACACTTTATCTCTCATTCAAACTCTACACACCACATCCTCATGACTTAGAGCCAAGCTCTTAAGTCCCCAAAGCTCTGAAATACTTAGCCAGTGAGACCAACCCTTCTCACCTAAATGTCCCAAACACCCAACTCCAATAAATCAAAGTGAAACCCAAATTAACTCTTACCACACCTTCCCTAGCTTTGGTGAGTCAAAATAAATCAAGAATCACTCGATTAGCACCGAAAGATATTCCTGACCAACTCCAATGAGGTTCACATCAACTTGGTCCACAAGAGATCAATGGGGGGGAGAACTTGTGGCTTCTTTAATAGGGCTTCATCTCTTCCATACAAAGCTACCTCAATCATTGGGTCATCAATCTTTAGCTCCAACAAGGTAAATTCTAGAAAAATGTAGAAAATCATAGGATTTTTTGGACTTGTGTGAAGTGTTTTTGGATTTAATGCAAGTCAAGCTATAGGATCCCCCTTAAATTTATTCCTTATTCATTTTAGAATTTATTTTGCTATCAAACAAGCTCTTATGACCTCAATTCAGGTGGCGAAGATAAATGGTGTTCATGTATCGCCGGAGGTCGATGATGGATCATTCACCATCCATTTCACATGATTAGAACTGACATCTGTGATTAAATGCATTAATTTTTAATTTAATCCCTTTTATTTCATAGAATTAATCTTGTCCATTTGATCCATGATAAAATAGTTGAGAAAAAATGGCAATCTCATCGATCGAATAAGAAGAAATCGCATCACGTCCAACATGTAAATGGGATATTTTAAGTAATGAATGCACGTGCCACATGGAAAGCACTGACATAGTCCTGACTATGTAAATCAATTAATTAAGTCTAAAAATCTAATTAAATAGCCAAAACTTTAAAAAATTATAATAACATCTATAAAAGTTTAAATAAATCCTCTATATAAAGCTTAGATAGAGGAGAATATAAAAATAATAATTAAATTTTATTAAGTGTACAACCACTAATTAGGGTTTACAATTTTTCTTAATTAGTAAAAGTATGTTTTAATTACTTGGCTAATTAACTTGAAACTTTATATTATTGTTCCATGTGATGACTTTTACCTTCCATAATTTTCTCAAGTAAATTGGTTAGGTAATTTAATAAATCCAAAATTTCAAACCCTAAATATTCATTTTGTGTATTTGATAAATTTATATAATTAGAAAATTTATAATAACTATCACGAGAGCTAAAATACATTTAAAAATAATATTGATGATCAAAGAAATTAATTAAGGCCACCGATCCTAATTATTTCTCAAAATAACCATTAAAGGGGCTTTTATTTATTAATTAATTCATTAATTACCCTAAGATATAAAAAAATCATAATAATTAATCTAGTTCTCTAAACATTATGACAAATTTTTCTTTGTGCTTCTAATGAAATCCCCAATTGGTTTAGGGTATTTTGTGTATGATTGATGATTTTGAGTTTTCCCCATTTCTTCAATTAACACTAAGTATGAGCCCAAGGGGTCTCTGATTACGTCACTTCCTTGGTTCAACAATGACATTTTCTTGTATAACTTCAATATACTAATGTGTATGTATATGTACAAGGAATGGTTAATTTTTTTTTTAAGTTCATGCATAATATATATATATAACAAACAAAATATACTAATTTGTTCATACATCAATGTGAGATATTCAAATGATATATATACACTTATTAAATTTAACCATTTTATTAAGTGAATATTAAGAAGTAATGAGCAAAACTAAAGAAGTATTACTAAATTTTCATGGTTTGAATATATTAATCTTGAGATATCTTTTATGTTTAGGTAATATCACTTAAGTCAAATCTAAATGTGAGATTTAATAAGAAAATTTATATCACTTAATTAAAGTAATTTAAAAATAATAAAATTCATCTTTAGATGCAACTTAAGGTTAATGTTTTAGGTGGATTCCACTCCTCCTCTCTTTCTTATTCTAAATTCAACTAAAACCCATAAGAAAAAAATTGAAATCCAAATTTCACTTTAAGAAGTCATTAATCACTTGAACTATAACCATCATTAATGGTAAATTTAAATGCTCTTCTTTAAAATAATTTAGACATAAAACCTAGTCTTATCATACCACACTATGCCCTAGCAAACACTTAGAATGTTAAGTAACCATTCTTAGAATTAGGTTAGGATGACACTTTGTTGCGGTTTGGTGTTCTATTTTATGATATAATATTTTAGATTGGATATTATGGTGTTTGTGTGTAGCCTGGATGTTAGGGTGATAATTATACTAATGATATTTTCTACAAGGGATTGTGCTTAAGGGATTTCTATAATAATAAAAATTATAAATACTTTTGCTTGCAGGTGCTGCTTAAGTCCCTAAGCATAATCCATTAGGACAAGTGGGCTTGGTGATTGATGGCAGAGTGCTAAGACCCCTCCCCCCGCCCCCTAATATATGGAATATAATTACTTGGTGTGTATTATGTTAATTTAACCTCTATTTTATAGTGTAGTTAGATTTAATTTTATAAAAAATGTAATTTTTATAATAGACTTAGGTTAGTGTTATGGGGTTTAGAATGAGTAGTAGCTAGAAGGCTTAGACTTGGAAGTCCTTGTAATGCTTAGAGTGCCAATCCATAAATTCAAGTGAAAATGAAGGTGAAGATTGAAGACCCCCATAGCTTTATTTTATTATAATATTAATTATAATCCAAGCTGTATAAGGATAGAGGTCAGCTACCCTACATTTTTCTTTTTTTTTTTCGGGTGTATAATGGTACTCGACCACACCAACCTTTTATTTTTTTTCAATCGATGATAGTTGTTTTGTTTTCTTACAATGATTACGCAATAGAAATGTTATGCTTATCATCAATTTCTTAAAGTTTGATTGTTTGATGTGTTACATGGATGTTGTAGGCTCTTTAGGAACTTAAATTTTTTACCCCAACTAATCAATTTTAATTAAATTTTAACAACTCATAACTCATTCTAAATTCTAAGAATTTAATCAAAGAAATAAAAGATTTAGAAACCCTTTAGATGTGTGATTGTATGTTATAATATCATACATACATATTATTTTCTTCCATGCAAACATGGGATCTTCACTCTTACATGATAAGGGACAAGGCTTGACCTGTGAGAGCAGTTCCCTTGTAGTTGAGAACATCCTTTCTCTCAGATTTAGCCCATGACTCTATTTCATCATGCATGTAGGAATAAAATTTTCTCGAGTTTAAAATGCTGAGTCAAAAGATAATATAAAATTTTTAAATTATTATTACATTAAGGCATGATTTTCATATCGGTCATGACCAAATCTCTTAGAGAGCGAGTTTAGGACTCTAGATTTATTATTAATAAATAATATCTAGACATGCATTTACATAAGACTTGCTCACATAATTTTGAATAGTATGAGGTGTTATGAGCTACTCTAGGTGGTTGTAAGTCAGAAGAGTCAAGATTAGTTCACTCTCTCTAAAAGAAGTGAACCAATACATCCTACTTTCTTGAGTATATTTAAGTCAAGCTCTTAGCTTGTACAAAAGCATTTTAGATGTAGGTTCAAAGGAAGCTCATTTCTATTTTGATGCTGGTGTAAATCGTCACTTCTTAGGTATTTTTGTAATATTGTATTATTGGAATCTAATTCCTAGCCTTCTAAAAAAATGTCAACTGAAATAAACATAATTTTCTTCTTTCAAAAAATATAAAGCCTTATTATAGGATAGATTGAAGTGCTCACTAGCCCTCATAGTATCATGAGTGATTCCTACTCATCCTCATTTTGGAATCCATTAAGAACTCTCCCCATTTGAACTTTCTCATTTGATTTTCTAATAATTACCAAACCTTTGACATTAAAACTTTGAAATCTTTAGAAATATTAATTGACTACTTTAATCGAGAGCATTTTTAGGAAATTCCCATTTGTTAGAATGTAATAAACTTTGGGGCTTTGCCTCCATTGGGAACATAAGAGTTCAGTTTAAATTAAACCCTGCTTTACTTCATCCATGTAAACTGAGAAAAGATCTTCGATACACATAGAACCATCAGCCTTAAGAGTCCTTATTAAATGATTGAGTCCATTATGGTGATATTTTACCTCTTGAGATAATACATCAATCCTTGATGTTGTATTCAGATCATTTCAATAAGTACCCCCCCTAAGATTTGTGTAATATTCCTACGACTCCAAATATAAAAACTACAAATTTTTCTGGCGACTCCACTAAGGACATTTTCTCTCTCCATCTTTAGTAATCAATTATTGTCTCAAAACATCGGTAGTGGACTTAGGTTTTCCATTAGTCCAAGACTACCCTTCTTTCCATTAGATACCTTGTTCATTTCATCCTTGGACAAGTGTTTCCAACATCTCCTTGGTTCTAGATTCTCATGAGTAAGTTTTAGAACCCCAATGGAGTGGAGTAAATCTAAAATTAACCATGTTAATTCTACAAAGAAATTTTTAAGTCCTGCCTTTAAACCTATTCTCATACCAAAATTTAAAAAATTAGGTTCCATGATCTCTCAAAAACCCATTAAACCCACCCCGTAGCGAGGTTCAAATTTCAAGTCTCTCTAAAATCAAAATCTCTCCAAATTATATGTCCCATCTAGCATAATCAAATTTGTTATATGGAGGTTTAAACTCAAAACTCAATCAAAAGAAGTTAAACCTTTACAATAATTAACCTATTTCCTTTCCCCAAATAGAAGCAAATCCATGAATCTCCATCAATAATACAACCACAATAGCAGTCATGTCATCTAGAAAGCTTATTTTCTCATTCGCCTCAGGTGTAGATTTGGCCATAGATCAAGCCATACTCACCTCTGCCACCACCATCAAGCTCAACTTGAACTTTGAGCACTTCAAAGTCAGTTATGATAGCCTAACACTTATTACCATCATTAAGGAGGAGGTGGCGGATAAGAACCCACTTCTTCAGTTTGACTATAGTGTCGAGTTTCCTCTTTGAAGAGGAAAGCTATAGAGGTTCCCGCCATAAGTTCCTATTATGTCCACCACCAAAACTAGCATTGCCTCCACGATAGCCTCGACCTCTAAAGGGAAGGCAGTGGTTGCATTAGAGGTTGTCCCTTGCATTTGAAGGTAGTTCTAGCTCCCGCCATGTCCCTATGACTAAGACTCGGTCAAAATAAAACTACAAGTTGAAGAGGTACCGAGAGAATGTTGGGGAGGTTGAGTCTACATCCCTTATAGGTGAAGATAGTTCTCCTCATGAGACCTCTCCCCCAGTGGTGGGTTTCACCCACTTTAGCTATAGAGGGAGAGAAGGATGTGAGAAAGATAGTTGCATCACCCACCAGGACCCACAGAACATGAGGTATTAGCTTGGGAGTCATATGCTTTTGAGGTTCATGCTCAAGAGAGTAGGGAGTACCACAGGGATTCATTATTTGAGGAAGTCATCTCTAGGAGTGTTAGGGATTAGATTTGTGGGAGAGGGTTATAGAGGCCAAAATAGCAACCCAAGTAGGGAACATAGATATAAATAGGTTTGCCAAACAATGGTGGCCTCAACCTTGATATATCACTACCCATCGATAGAGTTGATCATTCTAATAGTTTAGTTCTCATCAATTCTAGCCAAAAAAGGAAGTCCTCGGTAAAGGTGCAACTAGTGCCCCACCACACACTCTCAACTTCGCCCCACCATCGCTAGTCCATGTGTCACCATTTGACATCCCAACAAATACCATAAAAGTACATACCGGAAATTCTTCACCCTTGGTGATTCATTTGTAACCCAAGGGCCACACTTCATTGTCTCACATTAATGATGTGAGGCTGAGCTCTCTTATTTGTCCTCCCGCACCATTAGTGGAGAAGGAGTGGCAGCCCAAGAGTGTTGCCATCACTTCATCAACCCAGCAGGGTGAAGAGGAGAAGGAAAAGGATGAAAGGGGATTCCCCATGCTAGTAGAGCTCATTATGGTTAGCACATCATTAGCCCAAGATGTCTAGTGCCCCCCCTCCATGAAGGATCATATAGTAGAGGATCATCATTTTAGATACATCACTATAGATCCAAAGAATATAGATGGCCATCCCTTTGAAGGAATCTTAGCAGAATACAAGCAATGATTAAGGATGTGGAGAGGGGAGTGATGAAGAAAAAGTTAGCTTCAACATGGAAGAGGATGACCTTCTAGATGATGTAGTAGAGGTCCATATGGTAGAGACTAGAACTTCCTCTCATATAGAGCAGCATCATAGTACTACGTTCAAGGAGCGGTTAAGAAAGGTGAGGCATTGAACTCAACTAAGTTACTTTTACAATAGTTCAAATTTATTAACGATCAAATCAATTGAATGGAGAGGAGGATGGAAAAGCTAATGTCTAAAGTGTTAGCACTTCAAACTTAGATACCAGTAACCACACCTATGGAAATGGATAGGCCTGAGTTGGTGCATACCATTGATTAGAAAAACACCACTCCATTAGAAGAAGATACAGATGACCTACATAGAAGGAAATAGACAACATAGTTTATAAAGAGGGACAAAAAATAAATGGTAGAATAATAAGTGAAGGAGGCATTGGCTTGACACAAAGGGCCTCATCGGTTTAAAGTGACCTACCCGGAGGAGTTTGATATATTCCAATACCCCAAGGGTTTTGTGCTACCATTCTTCAAGGTATTCGATGGTAACCCTAGGTAGTATATTGCACACTTTAGGGCTAGTTACTGCAATGTAGGCAACAATGATGCACTACTCTTTAGGAAGTTTATTAGCAGCCTTTGATAGGTATGCCAAACTTTCCAATGGTTTGCTGAAGTCCTTTGTAGAGCTAGAGCAGCCTTTCATCAAGAGATTTTGTAGGAGCTCATCAAAGGGTGACTATAGGTGACCTCATTATAGAGAAACAAAAAATCTAACAAGTCCCTAGTTGATTATATTCTCAGTTGGTGTAACCTAAGTATGAAATGTGAACCACAACTCTAGGAGCTACAGACCATTAAAATTTTTCTAAAGAATATTCATGGCCCAATCACTTTCATGCTTAAGGGCTTTATAATCAAAGAATTTAAGAAGCTAATCAGCAAGGTGGTCAACTTATAAGAGGAAGCCAAATAGTTATTCTTCTCAGACGAGTCGCAAGCTTAAACCCTAGAAGGTATTTGAAAAGAAGCTTGGGATAGTGTCAGTTGTGGATAAGGAGAAATAATTGGTGAGAGTTCATTTCAAGAAGCCTAGATCCTAACAGCCTCCACTCCCACCACCTATTCTACCTTCATGGTCACAGTAGTAGCCTCCTCATCAAAAATATCAGTATCCACCACTAGGTAGCTATTTCTCACCTACTCTTATAGATAAGCTTAATAAACCATATTCTCTTAAGAGCAAGGTAGTCAAAAAAATCTTCAAGAACCTCCTCAAGAAATATGACTTTTAGCTATCCGAGCTTAAAAAGTTGAAGGAAGCGGGCATGAGTGATGATTCTAACTTCTTCCCCTACCACTGCTTGTTACATCATGACTTAAAGGATTACTTCACCTTCAAGGATTAGATTGAGCATAGTTATTAATCTAGAGCTATTGTAATACCCAAAGAATACTTAGTAGAACATCATTTTAGTTCCATTAAAGTAATCTCTAGAGAATCACTAGATCCTCTTAAAACTAACAAAGATTGGGATATCTTTTTATTTCGAACCTTAAAAAAGATTATTTCTAAAATCAAGAACTTTCTCTGTAGGTGCTTGAACCAGCTCAGACTTCCACCATCTTGGTAGATCTCCCAAATGCGAGGGACAACATGGAATGGGTGGAATCCATGCAATAGTAGCCACCACGTGCTCAGAATAGTTCACTTGCATAGCCACCATCGCCTGTCATCTCTGCCTTTGATAGTACTACTACCGCCTTTACCAGCTCCTCCACCACTTTCAAGATCATTATATCTATGAATGAGGGCACTAAGCCACTCATGCCACTTACTTTGTACAACTTTTATTTTGTACCTCCAAAATCTAATAAATCAATGAAGAAGAAGAGTTTCACATACATTTTCTCTCTCTTTATGATCATTGATTTTATTGAATAAAGATCTCCAAGTCATAACAATAATCTAAATGATTATGATAACTTTTTCTTTGATTTAGAAATGGATTTTTTTTATTGAATCTTCAGGATTCCTCTCTTGAGATAGTGTTGGAGTCATCTGACTCCGAAGATCCTTTAGGAGAAGTGATAGGTGTACTCAAAGAGTAAGTATATCACACTATGAACCCTTCACTTAAAGAAGTCATTGAAGCTAACCTTTATAATGTCATTTTCTCTCTCTTTCTGATGATCCTATTGATTTTATTCCAATAAAAAGATCTCCAAGTCATAACAGTAATCTAAATGATTATGATCACTTTTTCTCTGATCTAGAAATGGATTTTTCTTTGTTGAATCTTCAGGGTTCCCCTCTTGAGATAGAGTTGGAGTCATCTGACTCTGAAGATCCTTTAGGAGAAGCTGTAGGTGTACTCAATGAGTAGGTATATCACACTATGAACCCTCCACTTAAATAAGTCATGGAATGGGTGGAAGCCATGCAATAGTAGCCACACTCGAATAGTTTTCTTGTATAGCCACCATGCGAGCCCATCTTCTCTCTAATAATACCACTACTGCCTTTACCAACTCCTCCAACACTTTCAAGATCATTATATCTATGAATGAGGGCACTGAGCCACTCATGCCACTTACTTTGTACAACTTTTATTTTGTACCTCCAAAATCTAATAAATCAATGAAGAAGAAGAGTTTCACATACATTTTCTCTCTCTTTCTGATGATCCTATTAATTTTATTCTAATAAAAAGATCTCCAAGTCATAACAATAATCTAAATGATTCTGATCACTTTTTCTTTGATTTAGAAATGGATTTTTCTTTGTTAAATCTTCAGGGTTCCCCTCTTGAGATAGAGTTGGAGTCATCTGACTTTGAAGATCCTTTAGGAGAAGCTGTAGGTGTACTCAATGAGTAGGTATATCACACTATGAACCCTCCACTTAAAGAAGCCATTGAAGCTAACCTTTATAGTGTAAAGTTCTACTTCCTAAGGTAACACCTCAAGATAAGGGTAAACAAGTCATTAGTTCCAGTGTACAAGTAGCCCCTCCATAGAATGCTCCATCATATGATATGCTTGTGAAGGATCAGCCCAATGTCAATTATAATTTCTTAACACATCTAAGAAAGTTTCTAGCTAAGTTAAGCATATATGATGCCCTTGTCTTATCTAAAGAGATGAGGGAGTCTTTAATCAAATCATTGCTTAATCTTGAAATATACTTAGCTCAGTTGACTGATATGAGTTCAACTGAAAAAGAGACATGTTTCTCAAAGGAAGTCTTAAGAGTCACATTCTCAGATGAAGATCTACGACTTGGGGGAAATAGAGCACAATTATGCACTATACATTATAATAGATGTTGGCAAGTTTAGACTATCTAGATTACTTATTGACCATGGTGCATCGATCAATATCATGAGCCTAAGAACCCTCACCTTCTTGAGGATTGACATCACTAAACTTCAATTTAAAAAGTTGATATTGAAAGGATTTAAAGAATAAGGTGATAGGGCCTTAAGTTCCATTGCACTACCATTAGAGATAGATGATTGGAAGATTGAGGCCAAGTTTCATATAATAGATTCAAATACATCTTTCAATACTTTGCTAGGGCATCCTTGGATTCATGAGAACAACATGGTACCATCTTCGCTCCACCAATGCATCAAGTTCATACGAGGTGGCTTAGAGTATTATGTCAAAGGTGATTTGAAGTCATTCTCATCATAAACTAGCAACTTGACTACGTAATCCTTGTCAAGAAAGCTCCTAGACACATGTGGTTAGACATCAAACAATAGGTCATTTCAAAAGTCAAGAAATTGATTAATACCGATTTTATTTGGGAAGAAAAATACCCCACCTAGTTTGCCAACATCATTCCAATCAAAAAGAAGATTGGCCAAATTCTTATATAAATTGATTTTGGAGATCTTAACAAGGCATGTCCTAAAGATGAGTTCCCATTGCCTATACTAGAGCTAATGGTGGACATAGCCTCATCTCATGTAGTCTTCTCATTCATGGATGGCTCATCTAGTTATAATCAAATTAAATTGGTTCTTGAAGATGAGAAGACAAGCATTTAAATCCATATTAGAATATTCTATATAAGGTCATGTCTTTCTAAAGAATGTTGCTATATATCATGGGCCATGACTTGAATCTTCAATGAACTAATTCATTATCAAGTCAGTGTTACATCAATTATCTCAAAGTAAAGAAAAGAAATATATATGACTTGAGAGTAGTTTTTGAGTAGTTGGGATAATCTAACCTTAAGATGAACCCTATGAAGTGTGTATTCGAGGTACTTCAGAGAAGTTTCTAGGATTAATTGTATGACATCATGAAATTAAAATTGATCCCAAGAAGTTCAAAGCAATATTAAAAATGTCACCTCCTAAAAGCTTACCCCAACTCAGATCATTCCAAAGATGGGTAACATATCTAAGATGCTTTATATCAAATCTATTTGATAGATGTCAACCATTCATAACACTTACAAAAAAATATGCCAAATTTAAGTGGGATGACAAATGCCAGCATACATTTGAAAACATCAAATAATATCTCATGATGCTGCCAATTCTAGCTACTTTTATTCTGGACAAACCTCATATATTCTACACAGCTGCATTAGAGGATTTCTTAAGTGCTTTGTTGACTCAAGCCAACGATGAAGGGAAGGAAAATGCACTCTACTATATGAACTGTCATCTAATTCCTATAGAGGCAAACTATCCACCAATTGAGAAGTATTGCCTAGCTCTCATCTTTATTGCTCAAAAGTTACGACACTACATGCTTTCACATTAAGTCAACTTAATTTCTAAAGTCAATCCACTATAATATCTCATTACACGGTCAATGCTATCCAAACGGTTGACATGATTGTCCATGATTCTATCACAGTTTGATATCATCTTACTGCCCCTTTGTGCTTCAAGTGCTTGTAGATTTCTTAGCAGCTGATTCACCTTTGAACAATGACCTTCTTGAAAAATAAATTATGAGTTTAGGGGATATGAGCAACCACTGATGGGAAATATACTTTGATGTTATAGCTTTCTCTCAAAGAGGAGAAGAACCACAACCCATTCTCTTAGGCAAAAGAGAGATATATATAGTTTTCTTAACTCCAGACCATGGGATGTTACGATTCTTATACTATCTATTAGAGCCATAGGCAAATAATGAAGCTAAATATGAGGCTCTGATCACTGGTCTAGAGTTGTCTATATCTCTAGGAAAGCAAGACATTATCATATTTGGGAATTCATAATTAGTGGTCAATCAAATCATCAGATCCTCCAAAGTTCTCAAATCTAAACTCCATCACTGCCACAAGTACACCATGGAGTTGTTAGCATGAATTTTAGAGGTTACCATCCATAGGATTCCCCGAAGAGAAAATATTGTAGCCTATGTTATAGCTAAGCTCGCTAAAGAGATGGCCTATCCAGATTATGAGTTCATATCAATAGAGGTATGCAACTATCAAGTCTTCTCTCCTATCGATACTGAACTCGTTAATAAATAAGCTTTTGAAGGGGAGGTTTCCACTATCACTAAAGATTAAGAGTTAGACTAGAGATAACCCTTCATCGATTATTTGAATAGAGACAAACTACCTCAAGAGAAGTCTCAAGCCCATCAGATTAAACAAAGAGCATTATCCTACGCTCTCATTGATGGCACTCTATATCGATGACCCTCAAATCACATGTGGTTATGCTGTTTAGGCAAATAGGAAGCTCAAAAAGTTGTAACCGATGTACATTTAGGAATGTGTGGATGTCACCAATTCGATCTGAAGATGAAGGTAAAATTAAAAGTCTCATGCATTATTGGCCAATGATGATCATAGATTGCATGAACGTGACATGTTGTTGCCACCAGTGTTAGGTGCAAGGAGTAGTCCTACATCAACCACTCAACATTCTTCATCTGATTATAATGTCTTGGGCATTCAAGTGTTGGGGTACTAACATAGCGGGTCTGACTGACCCTCCTTTGTCTAAGGGTCATTAATTCATCTTAGCTGTTACAGACTACTTTTCCAAATTAGTAAAGGTGATTCCATTAAGAGAAGTCAAAGCTCACCATATTCTTTAGTTCTTCAAGAACCATATCATATATATTAAGTTCCTTAGTGAATCATATCCAATATAACCACATTCAAGATTACAAAGATCAATAGCTTCACTAAATGACACAACATAGAATAGAGATATTCTACCATTTACTACCCTCAAGCAAATGGGTTAACTGAGGCCTTTAAAACTCTTATTTAAATACTAAAGAGGACACTTGATGACAATAAGCAACAATGGCACGAGCAATTAGTTGAAGCCTTATGGGCTTACTGTAGTCCACTCCTTTCTCCTTAGTGTATGGGTCCGAAGCTGCCCCCTCCCTAAAAGTCTAACTCTCATCACTAAGGATTGTGGTAAATAACAAAATCATAACTGGGCATAATTCCAAGCTATGAATGCAAGAACTTGAAGGTCTTGGGGAGAGATGCCTCCAAGCATGTCAAAACCTTGAGTTGTACAAAGCATGGATGGTTCAAGATCACAATAAGGTGCCCCATATAAAAGCTTTTCAGGTTGGAGAGCTCATATTAATTTATAGAAGACCAATTATTGTCGTTGCAAGATGGAAGACAAATTTGAACCAACATAGGAATGCTTTTTTGTTATAGAGAAGGCCTACCAAGGCGGGTCATACCAATTGATCAACCACAAAGGTGAACGCCTAATGTTTCCAATCAATAGGCTTTACTTGAAAAAAATATTATGCATAATTTTTTTAAACCAAATTTTTATCAATAAAATACATACTTATTAATTAAACTCTCTCTCCCTTAAAACATTTCTTTTCAAATTTGAAACTTGGAGTCATCTCTAAAGTCTATTCTTGGTGAGATTAGGATAAGTGTTAGAGAACCTGGGTGACATCCTACTCTGATTTGTATAACACAAACACAATTCTCTTCGAACTATATTAAGTTGAGATAAGACCCCCAACAGCCCTCACTTAATAGTCACCCTAGGTTGGGTTCGATTTGCTACTTAGCTAGTGAGTCACCCTAGTTGTTACTCTTTATAAGAGGATGTGTCTCTGTGCTTTCTTCCTAGCTTAATCATCACAAATTGATGGGCACATTATTTGTTGGGTATAACCTTTTGTGCATCTAATAGGCTACCTCGATAATTAACCTTGCTTAGGAAAATGTGAGTTCTCGAGCTAGCTCTCGTATACTGACAAGGTCCAAATATATATTCAAGGATTAGGGTATGACCACCAGGTGCTCCATTTCCTTTTGACTACTCAGGCTCCTTGTGGCCTCTTACTTGGTAGTTATCCTAGGTCAGATAGTAACTATCTAGCTGATGATAGATTGTCTTGGTGATCAGTTCCTCTTAGGAAGATGTGATTCCTCAGTACTTTCTTTATAGATTGATCATTACAAATTGATGGGCACCTTAGGTTGGTTGGTGTTTGCTTTACTAACAACAACCCACCTAGCTGGTGTTTGCTTTGTTGACAATAACCCACCCAACGGTGTTTACTTGGTAGTTACCATTCGGCCAGATGTGAGTCCCTACGCTTTCTTCTTAAATTGGCCAATGTACATCAACATGATTTATATGTTTTAAGGATTAGGATAAGCCCTTAGAGGCACATTTCCCTGTGACCATGGTACTTGGATTACATCATTACCCATTTAGACTAATCAAACTATAGGATTGGATAGTTTCCATTTCTAAAACCACCCCTTTGGTTGGATAGCATCATTCTGCGGATGCACAGACTATTTCTTTAGGCTAGTAAATCTAAGGTAGGTCCAAGCTTATGTGGCTCCTCCTTAGTGTGTCCCATCGTAAACTAACAGGGTCTACTAAACAAACAAACAAACTGACAAAACAAAATATCTCGAGGATTAGGATAAGACCCCAAGCAACATGTTTTTCCAAATAGACATTCTATTTGTTTGGGCAGTGTTAGCAAAACTCCCTATAGGATTGACCTAGATTCTTCAAGTTGAGCTAAGATCCTAGCGGTCCTCAATTAGTAGTTTCCATAGATGAGTTTGGCTTACTACATAGTTGATAGGCCACCCTAATGTTTAGTTACTTAGGAAGATGTGAGTCCTATGATTTCTTCCCATTTAGCTATCATAAATCGATGGGCAACTTAAGTTAAATAGTCTCTACTGTACGACTGGTGGACTATTCCTTTGAGCTAGTGATTCTAAGGTAAGTCTAGGCTTTTATAGCCCTTCCTTTGTATGACACATCACAAATTGCTTGGGTCTATTTTTATATATTTAAGGATAGGATTTTTCCTTCATGGTCCATTTCCCAAGTGACTGCTTGAGGTACCCCTTTAGGTTAGGTAACGTCATTCTGCGGACAAACAAGATAGCCCTTTGGGCTAGTTAATCTAAGGTAAGCCCAAGATCTTAGCTCCTCCTTAGTGTGGCCCATCACAAACTGATAGGGTCCACATCCATCCAACAAACCAATGAAAACAAAAAAATAATTAATATAATCAAATCAAATCAAAATAAATTCAATCAAATCACATCAATTCCTAACAATTCCCATTCATCCCCTCAACATGGATTAGCCTACAATCCAATCAAATTCATTCAATCCCTAGTGAATTTCTATTCATATCTATGAAATGAAACTAATATTTAACAAATTAAATCAATTCAACTTAATTTTCCTTTCATGCCTCATGCATGAAACAAAATAAATTGATTAAATCAAACATTAACCTTCTTATACAACGAGTTTTTTTTCTCCATTTCAGGCTTTGGTGAATTCTGATCATGAACTTCTCCGAACTCACAACTACCTCAAGTATCCTAGATACTTGCTCTAGAATCTCCAACATCATGAGATTCCCATCTCCTAAATGGACTCATTTGGTGATTTCCATTGAATTCAATTACCCTTCTCACCTAGGTGTCAACATCATTTGCTTGCTACCTTTTGGACATGTTTGGCTAGTTTGGTCAACACCAATACATGCAGTGTACCTTGTCAGCTACACCACACCTATTGGGGGTCCTTTTATTGACCTCACTTTTGAGTGAGGTTGACAATCATCCCTATAGACTTAGGGTATGATTTAGGTGCTAAGGCTCTCTTAGGGCTAAGACACTTCTAGTGGCTAGGTGAACACCAACCCTAAGCTTAAAAGACTCATAGAGTTCAACCCTAGGGTTAGATCTTGACTTAAGTTAGATAGGACCCGCTTATCCCAAACCCAAATGAGCTCCTATGCCTAAACAAATCCTTCAAACCAATGCCAATTTATTGTAAATTTGAACAAAGTCCAAATGATTTTGAACCTAGCTTAACCCATTATGGTTCAATTTAGCTAATTATCTGAGTTGACCAAATATGACTCCTTCGGGCTTAAAAGGGCTAAACCCAAAATTAATCCAATATATTTAAAATTAAACTCACTTAAGCTCTCCAAAATTTTAATTAAACTTAATTGAAGCT
This sequence comes from Cymbidium sinense, assembly GCA_021442155.1. NCBI lineage: Eukaryota > Viridiplantae > Streptophyta > Magnoliopsida > Asparagales > Orchidaceae > Cymbidium > Cymbidium sinense. The sequence continues at coordinate 154,810,353 of CM038218.1, read as the reverse complement.
TGATTGTGATCTAATTGAACCAAATTGACCCAATTTGGTCTTCGACCCAAGTTGACCTAATCTAACCCTACAGAGCCAAAATCCAATCTAACTTGATTTAAGCCAAAATGAATCAACCTAAGCCTCATGTTCATTCCAATCACTTGAATGAACATTGCAATTGACTCCAATCAATCAAATTTGATCAATTGACCCACCTAACCCAACTTGACCCAATTTGGCCTAAAAATCCAAATTGAGTCAAAAACCAATTCAATCCAAGTTAAATAAAATCAAAATCATCAATCACTTGATCATTGATCATGTTTCAAGCTTCAATTGATTCCACTTGACCCAATCAAACCAATTAACCCACTTGATTTGGCCTAAAACTCAAAGTCAAATCTTAATCCAATCCAAATTGAACTAAATTAATCTATCAAATCACTTTCAAAATGTTTGTTGATCATGACCAATCATCAATTATAAACAAATGAACCCAATTTAATTTTTTGACCCTAAGTTGACTTAATTTGACCTAAAGTGTTAAATTGAGCTAAAACTTGATCCAAGCCAAATTGGATTGAACCAATACTTGCAATCATTCATAAATTGATGATTGACACTTTATGATCATTGATTGAAGCCAATTTAATTAACAATTTGACCTTTTAGGTCAAATTATATTAAACTCAATTCAAACCAAAGTAATTAAAATCAAAGGCTTCAATCATTCTCAAATGATAAATCAAACATGACTTAACTATCATCTAACCCAATTTAGCCAATTTGACCAAATTGGTCAACTTAGCCCATTTGACTCATATGAACCCATTTGAGCTAAATTTAAAGCTAATCCAAATTAAATCAAATTAATTGCATCAATGAGATCTAAATCATCATTTGAACTTAATCCAATTTCCCTCTTGACCCAATTTGATTTGTCAACCTAACCCAATTAAACTCAAGTTGACCTATATAGGTCCATTTGAGCTAAACCTAATCAAACTTAGCATGACTCATCCTTAAGTCCCTTTGATTAGCCCAAGTGGACCTAACCTAAGTTGAACCTAGTTCAACCCAAATAATGTGAACTAAGCCACCTATATGGGACAAAAACCCAACATAGAAAAGTCTAACCCCTCCCTTTTCCTTAGGCAACCACCTTAGCATGCCTTGAGCTTACCCATGCTGACTAAACTTGACCCAATGCTATTGAGCTTAGCCATTGACCAAGGAAAGGTCACCCTCACCTTGGCCAAATCTTATTTTAGCCACCAAACCATATTCATCTCACCCTTGGCCACCAAACTTCACCAACCACTAAGGGACATCCATGTCATCGATCCCATGCCATTTCGGCCACTACCAGTGATGCCGCGACAACCTCTTAGGTTGGTTTAGTTACGGAGGATGGTATACACCTTCTCTTTTATTCAAACTCTACACACACCATCCTCATGACCCCAAAGCTAGTCTCCTAAGTTCCCAAGGCTCCCCAAGCACTCAGTCGCTAGTGAGATAAACTCCTCTCTCAGCCCGAACATCTCATTCACCAAACTCTACCAAATCAAAAGATAAACTAAAATTAACTCTTTCCCACACCTCGGTAGTCAAAACAAATCAAGAACCATTCGATTTGAGGACTGAAATATGTCTCTCGACTAACCCTAGTGAGGTTTGTGGTGGCACTTAGTCTATAGAGCGATCGGTGGGGAGACAACTCATAACTTCTTTAGCAGAGCTTCATCTCTACTAAATCATTAGCCACCAGTTTAAAGCTCTAACAAGGTAAATTCTAGAAAACTGTAGAAAATCATAGAATTTTTTTGGTCTTTTATGAAGTGGTGTTGCATTTGACATAAGTCAAACTATAGGATCCCCCTAAGATTCATTCCTTGATCATTTTGGAATTGATTTTACTATTAAATAAGTTCCAATAATGGATTGAGTAGCAAAAGATGAACATTGTTTTTTTTTTTCTTATCGAAGGTTGATGGCGGATCACGGTAGTTTGTGTGATTAGAATAGATGGTTGTTATTAAACACATTAGATTTTTCAATTTTAATCTCTTTTAATCCATGGGATTAATCTTGATCATTCTATCATCTAATGACCAAGAAACTACATCTATCTATTGAGTTAGTATGCCATGTTGGACATGTTTTAAGTAAATACTACGTGGTGTGGCGTGCTACAACATCAAAGTTGATGCGGTGTCGACTATGTAAATCAATTAATTAAGTTTAAAAATTCAATTAAATTACTTGAACTTCAAAAAATTATAACTAATTATAAAAAAAATTTTAAAAATGCAAATAAACCCTCAATGAAAAGCTTAGATAGAGGAGAATCTAGAAAAAAATATATGCCTCAAATTTTATTAATTGTATAGTGAGTAATTAGGATTTAAAGTTTTCTTAATTAAAAAAATTAAGTCTTAACTATTTGGCTAATTAGCTTGAAACTTTGGATGATTGTTTCATGGGATGACCTCTACGTCCAATTATTATCTCAAGTTAATTGGTTAAGTAATTTGGGAAATTCAAAATTTCAAACCCTAAATGACCATTTTGTGCATTTAATAAAATTATATTTAAAAATTATAAAAATTATCATGGGAGCTAAAATACACTTTAGAAAAATATTTGTGACTAAAGAAATTAATTAAGATAATTGGTCTTAATTATTTCTAAAATCACCATTAAAGGGAGCTTTTATTAATTAATTAAATCATTAATTTTTCTAGGACTTAGAAAATTTATAATAATTAACCTAATTCTCTAAAAATTATGGCCAACTCCTCTTTGTGCTTAGCTAACAAAGGGATTTCTAATGAAATTAAAATTCCCAATTTATTTAGAGTATTTTGAGTGTAATTGTTGATTTTAAGTTTTATCCATTTCTTCAATTAACTCATAAGTATGAAAATTAGAACTTTTCTCATAATTGTTAGCCTTATGTTTAGGGAATAATTAAACTTTTGGGCTCTTTTGGGCTTAATTGGCTAAAATAATTAATTATTTCTAATTAATTCATAAAAATCATTTTAATCACTTTTGAACCACTTAATGAATAGAAGTAGGTTAAGGAAGAATTTGTAATATTTGTCACCTCATTAGATTAAATAACTCAAATTATAAAAATCAATACTTAATGAATTTGATTAGGCTTTAGTGTGATTACCTTCATGTGAATGACCCTAAGAGTTAATGGCTTCAAATGGGCTATTTAGTGATGTTTAATTTCTTTGCTTTAATCACTTATTATTAATTTATGTTTCATATGTTTCATACAACCATGTTCCAAAATAAATAAAGAATTTCATTTAATCGGATTAATAATATGGCTATTATCACTAGTAAATCTAAAATTTTTTTTCTTAATAAACTTAAAATAATTATTAAAATGAATCTAAACTAATTTAAATAATTAAAAAAAAGTTTGAATCTAATCTTATGTGTATTTTCTATAATTTTGAAATGTATATAGTCTAAACATCCTGGGAACGCAAGACTTTAAGTAGTCTTAAGGGGGTCTTTAATTATCTTACTTTCTTGGTTTAATAATGACACATATCTAAAAATTATAGTGATATACATAGTAAGGTTAAATTATTTTCACATTTATGTTCATTTTTATACTTATATACGTGTGCATGTGTTTATGAATTAAAAAGTATATAGTATGGACATCCCGGGAGTGCTAGGCTTTAAGTAGTCCCAAGGGAGTCTGATTATCTCACTTCCCTAGTTAAATAATAGCACGTACTTGTATAAATTCAATATAATAATGTGTATGTATATGTATAAGGAATGATTAAATTACTTTTTTCTATAAAATTTATGCATTATATATATATATATATATGTATTCAAATCATGCATGAAATATTAAAAAACAAAATATACTAATTTATTCATGCATCAATATGATACATTCAAATGATATATATACATCTATTAAATTTAACCATTTATTAAGTATACTATTTTATTAAGTGAATATTAAGAAGTGATGAAAGCTAAGAAAATATTACAATCAACCATGGCTTGAATCCATTAATTTTGAGATGCCTTTTATGTTTAGGTAAGATTACTTAAGTCAAAATGTAGGATTCAATAGAAAAATTTATATCACTTCATTAAAGTAATTTAAAATCATAAAATTTATCTCTATATGCAACTTAAGGTTTGAGGTGGATTCCACTCCTCTCTCTCTCTTTAGAAATCTAAATTTAAATAAAACCCAAAAGAAATAAATTGAAACCCAAATTTCACTTTAAGAAGTCATTAATCACTTGAACTATAACCATATTTAATGGTAAATTTAAATGCTCATCATTAGAATAATTCATGCATAAAAACCTACTCTTGTCATACGACACTAAGCCCTTGCACACACTTAGAATGTTATGCCACCGATCTTAGAATTGGGTTAAGACGGTGCTTTATTGTGGATTGGTGTTTTATTTTATAATGTAATATTTTAGACTGAATGTTAGGGTATATGTGTGAAGGCTGGATGTTAGGGTGATAATTAGCTTAATGATATTTTATGTAAGATTGTGCTTAAAGGATCATTGTAATAATAAAAAATATAATTACTTTTCTTATAGTGCTTAAGTCCCTAAGCATAATCAATCAGGATAGGTAAGCTTGGAGACCCAAAATAAAGTGCTAAACCCCAATGTATGGAATATAATTACTTAGTTTGAATCTTTGTTAATCTAATCTCTATTTTACAGTGTAGTTAGATTTAATTTTTATAAAAATGTAATTTTTGTAATAGTCTTGGGATTAATACTGTGGTGTTTTTATTTGCAGTCATAGGGACACCACATAAATCTTAGGGGATACTTATTGAAATGACTGAGTATGACATCTAAGAAATGAAGTACTATCTCGAAAGATAGAAACATCACCCTACAATGGACTCAATCACCTAATAAGGACTCCTAAGGTAGAAGGGTCTACACATATACGATAGATCTTTCCCCACTTTACATGGATAAATAAAGTGGGGTTTATTTTATGATGGGTTCTTTAGTTCTTTATAGAAGCAAGCTTCCATAGTTAATTATATTTTTAGAAAATGAGAATTCCCTAAGAACATTATCGATTAAAGTAGTCAATTAATGTCCAAAGATTTCAAAACCATGTAATCAAATAATTGGTAATTTTGAAAAGCAATCGAAGAGCTCAAATAGGAAGAGTTTTAGAAGATTCTTCTAAGGAAGAATAAGTAGAAAGCACACATGATACTAGAAAGCCTAGTGAGTACTCTAGTCTACCTTATATAGAGGCTTTCATTTTTGAAAGAGAGAAAATTATTTATTTGAGTTGGAATTTTTTTAGGATCTGGGACTTAGATTCTAACACAATATGTGAAAATGGCTAAGAGATGAGGACTTATACTTGTGACCTAGAGAAACTAACAACACCAAAATCTAAGGTGCTCTAATACAAGCTAAGAGCTCAACCTAATTCTACTCAAAAAGTGGGATATATTAGTTCATCGCCACTAGAGAAAGTGAAACATCCCAACTCTTACGGACTTACAACCGCTTGGAGTAGCCTAACACCTCATATAATTTTTAAATGGACTAGTCACATGTTAATGCAAGATAACTAGGCTATTATTAATTAGAAAAAAATCTGAAATCCTAAACTCACTCCCTAAGAGACTAGATCATGTTTTGCATGAAGACATGACTTAAGTTAATGCAATAAAATTTAAATGTTTTATTTCATTTGGACTAAATCTTGAGATAATTTGTGCCTAAATGCATGATGAAAGTAGGTTATGGGCTAGAGAGAAGGCGTTCTCCATTACAAGGAACTTTCCTCATAGGTCAAGCCTGTCCCTATTGCAAGAATGAAGATCCCCTACTTTCAAGAGAAATAATATGATATGCATGATCGATAACATACAACCTTCAACTAAAGGGTTGTTAAATCTTTTACTTATCTTGATTATAAACTTAGTCTTTAAAGTGAGGTTATGAGTTGATTAAGATTTTAATTATGAGTTATTAATAAGGGTAACAAAATTAATTTTATCCTAAAGAGCCAACTACATCCACACATCAAATCATCATACTCTAGAAACCTATAAAAATTATGCTATTTTTATTGAACAATCTAAATATAACAATCAAATATTTAAATTTCATAAAATAATAAAAGGCTGGTGTGGGTCCATAGCTTGAAAAGAAAAGAAGTTGGGTAGCCGAGCTCTACTCTTATACAACCTAGATTACAATTAAATTTTACAAATGAAATAAATGTTATGGTGGTCTTTAATTCTTGTTCTTCTTCCCTTATTTGGATTGGCTTGTTATAGGATTCACTGGGTCTCCCAAGTCTTTTCCTTCTAGTCACTGCTCATCCTAAACCTCATAGCATTAATCCTAATCCTATTGTAAAATTACATTTTTATAAAGAAAATAACTCTAACTACATCTGTAAAATAGATGCTAGCTAAACAAACGTACAAACCAATCAATTATATTTCACATATTTGGACTTAACACTATACACTTGAGTAACCAAGCTGACATATCCTAATTGGATTATGCTTAGCGACTTAAGCACCTATAAGCAAAATGTATTTTTATATTTTATTATTACAATGGTCCCTTAAGCACAATCCCATTCAAAAAACATTATTAGGCTAGTAATGGCCTAATAATGGCCTAACATCCAGTCTACACACAAGAAATCCTAACATCCAGTCTAAAAATATTACATCTCAAAACAAAATATATTACCATAACAAAAATGACCTAACCTAATACTAAGATCGGTGACTTATTATTCTAAAGTGTGTGTTGAGGCTAGAGACTTAAGCAGCACCTATAAGCAAAATGTATTTTTATATTTTATTGTTACAATGGTCCCTTAAGCACAATCCCATGCAAAAAATATTATTAGGCTAATAATGGCCTAATAATGGCCTAACATCCAGTCTACGCACAAGCAATCCTAACATCCAGTCTAAAAATATTACATCTCAAAACAAAATATATTACCAAAATAAAAATGACCTAAATACTATAACAAGGGGTGACTTATTACTTTAAAGTGTGTGTTGAGGCTAGAGTGTGGTATGTCCTGGTTGGATTTTAGAGTTAGAGTTTTCTAATGTGTGAGCATTCAAGTTATCAATTAGGGAGATTGCATTTAAATTCATTTATCATCCTTGATTAGATTTTAAATTATGCATATTTTGTTCATTTTCTATTTAGGATTTAATATTATAAAAAGAAGAAAGAGATTTAACTTTCTATATCCCTTAACCTAGGTTAATTTCTAAATAATATATTTTGGTGATTTTTGTGATTTTTGAACCTTCATAATGGAAGATTCACAAATTTTAATTAATCATATTTTAGATTTAGCTTAATTAATTTTATTTAAACATGGAAGAGCCTTAAGGTTAAGTGAAGCTAAGTCACTATCAAATGCATAAAGTTTTATCACTTTAATTTTGTTATCAATAACATTCTCATTTCATTTCATGTTTTTTGTTTTGATCTAATATGTATGCATGCATCACTTATATGTATTTTGTTTTATACACTCAATATATGAGCATGTGTGAATTTGATAGCAAAAGGATTTCACTTCACATTTGAACACATATATACAAATATAAGAAACTACAGTAATGCATGTCATTGTTAAACCAAGGAAGTGAGATTATCTAAGACCTCATTGGGGCTACTTAATGCCTCATATTCTCGGGATGTTTAGACTATATACTTGCTAATTCAAATACATATACACACATGTATAAATATAAAGATGAAATCATGAAAAGTTGCAAGTTATTACCTTTAATCATGAAAAAATACATTAGCTCAACATTTCTGTTTCCTCATTTATGACAAATGTTATAAGTATCAAACTAGGATTCAGATCACTTAATTAATAATTAGCCCAAAATTTTAAAATAATTTAAGATTTTTTAGTGATAATAGACACATCATATATTTATACTGATCAAACTCATGCAATTAAATGCAATATATCCTTTCAAATTAAAAAAATAAATATAAGAAACATATGGCATGCATATTTATGGTAATTGAAATAAAGTGATTAAACATTATTAAATTACATACTTAACTTCATTAAGGCCTAAGGGAGAATCATACTAAATAAATGTTCTTTGCTTAATCAAAGCTTCTTTAAGATTTGATTTTTTTTGTGTTTTGGGTTATTTAATCCTAAATGGGAGAAATAAGAATTAAGTTATAACCCACACCTATGTTAGTTAACTAATGAGTTCAAAGAGAGGTTAAGTGAATTTTAGAGTTTGATTAACTTTTGTTTAATAATAAATCACTTAATTACCTTCCCAAAAAGTCCCTTAATTTAATTAACTATTAAGCAAAGGCCTATGAAATATGATGATGCAATTGAAAATAAAATTAGCAATGTCCTAAAGATTCTAATGCAATTAGGACCACGCTTAAATAATTAATTGAATTAAGAGGATTGAGTTAATTACTTTCATGATTTCTCAAACCCATGAAAATTCATAATTTCATTAAAACCCTTATGTTAACTAATCACATAAGGAGGATTAATTAAATCAATCTCTAGTTGTATAAATTATGATGATGATGTAATAATAATTTTAATTTTCTTTTTCATTCTCAATTCTATTTAATCATTTTGTTGTTTAATTAATTGGGAATGAACTTGAGAAAAATAATTAAGAGGAGAGGTCCTAATCATTTTCCTTGGTCATTCTTACTATTATGATGATTAATTAGCCATCCCTAATTAATTTCACTATTTTATTAATTTAAATAATTATTAACTTAGTTAAAATAGGTAATTAGAGTTTAAAATCATAAAATTCCTAATACACTTGACAAATAAATCTAAGAAAATTATGGGAGCCACAAAGCATCCCATGTAATTAGATATATCAAACCCTAGATTAATTGGCCAATTAGTACTTAATTAAGGCAATTAGTAAAAATTTAAATCCTAATTAGCCACTTCTCACTAAACAAATCCAAATTTTTTTAATTTTTCTAGATTCTCCTTCATTTAACCTTTCCAAAATGGGTTTATTTGTATTTTTGGATTTTTCTACAATTAGTTATAAATTTTTGAAGTTTTGGCTAATTAATTATATTTTTAAGCCTTAATTAACCCATTTACATAGCCGGTGCCAAGCGGACGCTGACGCGATAATACTTTCCACTTGGCATAGTAGGATTGGTTATTTAAACTATCAAATGTGGCAGCTAACTTAGCAACAGTGGACACAATTTTATCTCGATCAAATGATGAATTTAAAATTGATTGATGGATTTGATTGCAATTGATTTGAGTTAGATTGGGTTTTGACTTATTTAAACCCTTTAGATCGAATGACTCAGCTTGGGTCAACTTGATTCAATTGGGATAATTGATTTGATTGAATTGATTGGGATAAGTTTTGATATTTAATTGAGTGTTTGAGAATGATCAAGAAGTTTACGTTAGGTTTTATTTGCTTGAATCAAGTTGAATATGATTTTGGTCTTATGAAGTTCAAATAGGTTAACTTGAGTGAGAGCCTAAGTTGGTTTGGCTTGGAGCTTGGATAAGATTTAATCAAGTTCAATTGAATTCAAATGTGTGGTATATTGGGTTTTATGGTTTATTGGGTTTGGTCTTCCTAAGCTCAGAAAGAATAAGTTGAATCAATTTATCCTCTTTAGCCAAGTTGAACCAAGATGGATCAAATCGAGCCTAGATTGAATTGGTATTTTGGCTTGAAGCTTGGATGGTAATCATCTGGTTTATATTAGGTTAGTTAGTTGACCATGAATTTTAGTTGAGTTTTAGGATAGATGAGGCTTCACTCCTCCTAAGATAAGTTCTAGTCATGGCAGATCCTGAGTTTGAAGCGGGTTAGGTTCACTGGGTGAAGTGTCCCCAGAGAAGTCTTAGTGTCTAGAATCCAAGTGGGATAAGGGTCCAACATCACTCTAAAAGTGAGGTCAACAAAAGGACCCCCAATTAGTGTGGTGTAATTGATAAGGCACACCACACGTATTGGCATTGATCAAGACTATCTATGATTTCTAAGAAGGTATTGACATTTCCTAAAAATGATCCATACTTGGGAAGAGGAGCCACTAGGGGTCTTATCCTAATCCATAAGAAATTTTGTTTTATTTTATTTATTTATTTGTCATGGACCCTATTGGTTTGCGATGGGCCATACTGAGGAGGGGCCATGGGGCCTTGACCCTTTAGATTTATTAGCCCAAAGGGGTGGTCTACACATCGAAATGACATTACCTAACCAAAGCGGTTGCTACTAGGAGGGGGAAACTATTCAATCCAAAAGTAACCTAGGTCATGTCTACAAAGGGTCATGAAGATGTTATCCGAATATAATTCTCATAAAGAAAAGGTTTCACTATAGGCATTATTCTAATCCCTAAAATATTTGAAACTTATAGGTACATAGTGTCTTATTCAAGAAGAAAGCATAAAGACTCACATCTACCTAAATGATGTTATCCACCAGGTGGGTTTTCACCAAAAAAGAAAACACCAGCCAACTTAAGGTGCCCATTGGTGCACAATGATCAATATAGGAAGAAAGCATCGGGGACTTATATCTTCCTATGTAGAACTGATCATCAGGACAATCTGTCATTGGCTAGACAACTACTATCTGACCTGGATGACCTAATCAAGATCCTCTAGGGTCTGACCTTGACTTGAAGTAGTCAAGAGGAAGAGGAGCCATTGTGGTCTTACCTTAATCCTTAGATGTATATACTCAGACCTGGTCACTATACAATGGTCAACTCAAGAAGAAAGCTCAAAGACACATCTTCTGAAATATAATTGGCTATTAAGATAGTTTATTGATTATGCAATAAGATGTACCAAACTAGAAAGGAACTCATTGGTGTGCAACAACCATGCGAGAAAGAATGCATGGGGACTCACATCTTCTTAAGCAAAAATAACTGCTGGGGTGACCCACAAGCTAAGTAATGAATCAAACCCAACCTAGAGCAGCTACTAAGTGAGGGATGCAAGGGGTCCTATCTTAATTTAAACTAGCCCAAAAAAAATTAGATTTGTATTTGTTTATTTTAAGTTTGTGTGTGGTTTTGTGTTTGTGTTGTGCAATATTAGGATTAGGATGCCACTTGGGTTCTCTTACACCTATCCTAAAGCACAAGGAAATAGGACACATTCTGAGTATTGATAATTGGACAATGTGATTTTATTTTAAAGAGAGATATTCTATTAATGAAATTTTATTTTAAACATGGTCACCATAATATTTCTTTAGGTAAAGTCCATTGATTGGGAGCATCGAGCATTCACCCTTGTGGTTGATCAATTGATATGATCCACCCTGGTAGGTCTTCCTTAATGCAAGGACCTTCCCATGTTGGTTCAAACTTTTCACCCATCTTGCGATGGGCCACAATTAGTCTCTTTAAAACTAAAATGAGCTCTCTAACTCAAAAAGTTCTTAGGCGGACCAAACTTGTTATGAGTTTGAACCTCCTAACCTTATATAACTCAAGATTTTTGCATGTCTATAGACATTTCCCTTCAAAACCTTGGAATTCTTCCAATCCTAGCTTATCATTGCTCAATTTTGATCTTGCTACCCATGGCTATTCTTAATGATGGGAGTTGTGTTGACTATACACCTTGCGTATCTCACCATTTGATTTGATGACAACAAACCTTGTGTAATAAGAACTAATTATTTCTTTGGAGGATAAATTATTCACATTAATCATTATGAATATCATTCTTAAGTAGAAAATTTTTTTCGTGGTTCTTCGCTATATATCTCTTTACATGTACTAGGTGGGAATTTTTTAAGGAATAATTATATTAAGGAAAATTAAATGCTCACTGAAAAAATTTAAATCATTCATTCATTTCAAAATAATTTATTTGAGTTCTTCAAACTATTCATTTTGGATAATATGAACTAAATGCATAGACTTTGTTCCATTTATTGTGCTTCCATGTAACATAAATTAAGTTTACATTTCAATAAATAATTATCATGCTTAGGCATGTTCATTGTCCATTTATTCAATGCATGAATCTAAATTAACCAAACATTATTCAAGGTAATATTTTTCTCTCTCCTATTGTTCTAGTCTTCTCTCTTATCCTATTTCTCATCATAAATATTTTTTCATGATTATTTGCTAAATAAATTGTGTGAAATTTATTCAAATTATTTTTATAATTATCCCATATTCTTTCTAAATTAAGAAATTCATTTATTTGAATCTTTAATTTGAATTATTTTTGAATTCAAATTGAATATTCCTTTGATTAAATATGCAAATTTGAACTCCTCTCTTTATGGAATGTTATGTGGCTAATCATATGCTAATCTAGTTGATTTAATTTGAATTTATCTAATTTAATTCAAATTCAATTAAAATAAGCTATGGAATTATCTTCTTTCCTTTTATATAAATTCTTTTTTTTTGAAACCTTCTTTGGTCAACTATATCTTTATTCAAATTAAAATTGATCTCTTAATGAAAATTGAATTAAACTCTCCTAAGATCTGATCCATCATCATTTAATTCTAATTAAGTACATTAAAATAAATTTAATCTATTTTAGGAAAGTAGCTTGGCTGAATTTTTGAATATTCCTTAGGTTTTATTAAATAAAGCTTGTATGTTGTCTCTTTCCTTCCTTCATTCAATCAAGATGAATTGATTGAGTATTCCATGATATTGCATTAAATACTAATTGAATCCCATCATTGAAACTTTCTTTTTGGCTGACCATATATCATTACTTAATTTAAATTAATCAAAATTTGAATTATTCCCTTTTTCACTTGGACAATTAATTATGCCATGACTTGCTTGGAATAAAATTCTTCTCTCTCTCTCTCTCTCTCTCTCTCTCTCTCTCTATCTATCTATCTATATCTCTTGGACGACCAACATTAACATTAAATTTATAATTACATTATAAATCAGGTCATATGATGAATTGATTCAATTTAAATCTCTTTCCAAATTAATTTTCCCTTCATATTCCCTTTTTTTTTGTCAATTTTCTTCATCATGCTAAATTAATTTAATTTAATTGATTCAAATTGAATCACTTAATAATTAAACTTTCCCTCTTCCTTTCTTTGGACGAAATCCCTCTTATATAATTTGAATTTCAAATTGATTTTTAATTAAACCAACCTTCCATATTAAATTCCATTCTATTTCTCTTTGGACGATTTTTTATCTAATGCCATTTATTTTTATTTTGAATGGTTTATGTTAAAATTAATTACAAATGAGTTTCCCTTCTATTTTTCCTTCTCTTGGATGAACCTCATGTCCCCTTGTATTATAAATAATGTTCCTTAGACTAGGTTAACTTCTCTTGAAAAATCTCTTTAGAAAAACTCTCTCTTTGCTAAATTTTTGCAAAACCTTTAGAGATCTCTTCTTGGTGAATCAAGGGCTAATTTCTTCATCATTTTTCCATCCTCCAACCTACAAGTGATTGGCTAGAGGATTTCACAAAAGAACAAGGAGGATTGGTGGATTTTACTTGTGGCCGTAGGCTTAACAAGGTGTTGTCATTCTAGTTTATGATTTTACATGCTAAGTGATCTTGTTCTCCATCTTGGCTTGAGTTTATTATGCATTTGGTTAATTTGTTTTATGCTTAACTTATCTATTTCTAAACTTTCTCAAGTTGGCCGAAAGCTTCTTGGTTAATGAATTAAAGTGTATTATTGCTAGTTGTTTTATCTTCATTATTCTTACATGCTCTAAAGAATGATTATTGTCATTATGATTATTTCATATAAAATACTTGTGAGTAACAAGTTCTTTTACTTCTAAATCATCTCATCTTTTGCATAAAAAATAATTCATTTAAAAAGATATTTCATTTGTGTTTATGTGATTTAAGATTTCATTTTCATTTGATCTTTTGGAAAACTCTAAGTCTCTTTCTAACAAATGATTGATTCAAGTTTCAAATTATTATTATGTTATATATATTAAGATGTGAATATGATAACTTGAAATTAAGATGATTTAATTTATGATATATATATATATATTTCAAGTTTAATTATTATTCAAATTTAAATATCAGTTAAAGTGAGCTATCTTTCATTCCTTTGAATTCACTTGCCATAATATTATTGTAGTTGGGCTTTTGAGAGAAAAATTATTTATAGATCCTTCTTTCTCCTTTTTCTTATTTTATTGTTGGGTTATACTTGCCATTAAGGAAAGTATGTTGTTGGGTTGTACTGGCCTATTAAGGAAAGTACATTCTTAGGTGGTTCTCGCCCATTAAAGAATTGGGTTGTAGTTTCCCATGAAGGAGAGTACGAGAGATTTGTTGTAACCTCATTTTGACTTAGTGAATTCCTAGCTTGGGTTGCTAGGCATGGACGTAGGCCAGTTTTTGGGATTTGGTCGAACTACATAAAAATCTATGTCTTCTCTTTCTTTACTTTCTACACTTTACTTTTCTATACTATTGTTGACTGTTGTTTTATTTCTCTATAGCTTTATCATTAAAAATTTAAGTTTTATAGAATAGTTTAAAATTAAGTTTTATTAAATTATTTTTTAAAAACCCAATTCACCCCCCTCTTGGGTGCCATAGCCTCTTAACAAGTTGGAGCTTCAAGGGACGAATGACTTCAAACCCACACACTAAGGAGAAAGGGGAGGATTGTGTTAAAGTTCTATATGCCATATGGTAAGCCCACATGACTTCAATTAATTGCTCATACTACTACCATTTATTATCAGTATTTTCTTGAGGATTTGCATGAGGGTTTTGTTGAAAGCTTCCACTAATCTATTTGCCCACGGGTAGTATATGGTAGAGTACCACCAATTTATGTTATGTTTTCTGGAAAAGTTGATCTTGGCACTCTTAAAGCAGTACCATTATCGAATATAATTTTGTGGGTATTCCTAATCTATTTACAATATGGTTCCTAAAAAATTGAAAGACATGTTAAGCTTTGACTTCCTAGAGTAGAATCATTTTCCCATTTGGAAAAATAATCAATGGCTGGTAATATGAACCGAAGACCCTTTGATGAAGGGGGATCAATTGGACCTACTATGTCAATGCCCCAACATTCGAATAGCTAGGAGACTATGGTCAGATATAGAATAGTGGGTGGTTGGTGTAGGACTACCCCATGCACTTGACACTGATGACAGCATTTGGCCATACCTATGCAGTATGTAATCATCGACAACCAATAGTATCCAAGTCTCATAATTTTGGCCTTCATCTTAAGACCGGATTGATGAGCTTCGCATAATCCTGAATGTACATTAGCCACAATCTTATGGGTTTCCTAATTTTTTAAATAGTGTAACCACATAAGATTAAAGGACCATCGGTATAAGACACTATTAATTAGAGCATAGAAGAGTGCTCTTTGTTTGACCTGATGGGCCTGAGATTTTTCTTGAGGTAGTTTACCTTTATTTAGGTAGTTAATGAATGGTTTCCTCCAGTCTGACTCCTCATCTTTTTTAGTAATGACAACCTCCCCTTCAAGAGTATACTTGTTGATGAGTTCAATATCTAAGAGGGAGGGCTTGGAGGTTGTGAACCTCTATTGATATGGACTTATCTTCCGGACATACCAACTCTTTGGTGAATTTAGCTAAGGCATCCGCTATAACATTTTCTAACCGAGGGATCTTATAAATGGTGACTTTCAAGATCTAGGCCAGTAACTCCATGGTATACTCATGGTAATGATGGAGCTTGGGCTTAAGAACCTTGGGACGATTTGGTTAATCTCTAGCTGTAAATCCCCAAATATACTAAAGCCTTGAATGCCTAATGAGATGCTATCTCTAAATTGATGATCATAGCCTCATACTCAACCTCATTGTTGGTGCAAGATTCAGATAGATGACATAAGAATCTCATCATACTACAGTCTGGTGTTAGGAGGATTATTCCTACCCCAGCCTTACTTGGGAGGGTAGATTATGATTCTACTCCTCTTTAAGAGGAAGCTGCACTATCAAAATACATTTCCCATTGATGGGAATTTGTATCCCCTAGACTTATGATCTATTCGTTAGGTAGATTATCATTGAGAGGGGAATTTGCATGAAGAGGGTGTGTTGCCAAAAAGTTCGAGTGTTGTCCTTTCATTGCATTAAGGGGATTGAATGTGATGTCAAACTGTGATACCATTATGCCAACCATTCAAATATCATCATCCATATAATGAGATATTGCACTGAATTGATTCTAGAAATCAAGTTTACTTTATGAGAAAGCATATAATATTGTAGCTTTTGGGCTGCACAGATTAGAGCTAAGTAATGCTTCTTAATGAGTGGATAGTTCACCTCAACAGGATTAAACATCGAATGAGATAGTAAAGTGCATTCTCTTTCGCATCATCATAATCTTGGGCCAACAAAGCATTGAGAGAATCATCTAATGTAGATGTAGAGTATGAGGGGCTCGACCGGGATAGAGAAAAATTGGCAGCATCATGAGATATTTCTTGATGCTTTCAAATGCTTGTTTCCACTTGTCATCCCACTTAAACTTGGTGTCCTTCTTGACTAGCATTGAGAATGGTTGACATATATCATATAAGTTGGATATAAAGCATCTTAGATGTGCAACCTCCCTTAAAATGATCTGAGTTAGACTTTTAGGCAGACATTTCTAATATCTCTTTGATCTTCTTGATCAATCTCAATTCCATGGTGTCAGACAATGAACCCATAAACTTCCTTGAAGTTACCCTAAATTCACACTTCAGAGGGTTCATTTTAAGGTTATATTTCCTCAACCTCTCAAAAGTACTCTAAAGTTAAATAAATGGTCTTTCTTTCTTTGCTTTTGACCACGAGATCATCGACATAGCACTCAATTTGATGGAGAATGAGTTCAACGAAGATCCAAGTCATGGCCCGCTGATATGTGGCACCAATATTTTTAAGATCAAAAGGCATGACCATATAACAATAAATTCTGATCGAGGTTCTGAATGCAATGTTCTTTTCATCTTCGGGTGCCATCTTGATTTGGTTATATCCAAATGAACCATCCATGAATGAGAAGATTGCATAACAAGAGGCAATGTCCACCATCAATTATGGTATTGGTAGTGGGAAATTCATCTTTTGGACATGCTTTGTTAAGATCCCAAAAATTGATGCATATGCAAATTTGATCATTTTTCTTTCTAACTGGATGACACTGGCCAACCTAGTGGGGTATTTCTCTTTTTAGATGAAACCAGTATTGGTCAGTCACTTGACTTCTAAAATGACTTATTGATGTCCAATCACATGTGTCTAGGAGCTTGCTTGATCAGGTTTAGGCTAGATTGCTAGTTTATGAACTGCGATCTCAGGAGGTAATCCATGCATCTCTTTATAGATCCATGTAAAGCAATCCTTAAACTCTGAGAGTAGCCTAACTAGGTCATTGGTTTCATATTCATTCAATAGGAAACTAATGTACGTTGGACGTGGATTATCTTCAGTACCCAAATTGATTTTTTTGAGTTCGTTATTGGTTGATCTATTTTCCTCTTCAAATTATGGGGCACATATTTGACTTGGAGATCATCTAGATCATCTGAATTTTCTAAAAACACCTCCTCATATGAGTTAATGTGGTTTAAGAAGAACATATCAGATTCCAAATGATTGGTGATGACTAGGCGGTATTCATCATCATCTACTAGACCTACTATGTTGAAGCCTAGTCCTGGTCTTGATTTAGAATTCTTGCATCTGTTGCTCCATAGCTTTTCAAAGTACTTTAACTTGTATTTAGACCATTCATATGAAATTAGACCTTTCTTTATTAAATTCATAACACAAGGCAAGTACCAATCAAAAGGAAATTCTATTAATTCTTTGAATGAATCATCCTCAAGCTCTACATCAACTTCTTGGCTTGGAAATATTGCTCCTGGATATAACCTCTGAGGCTAAGCATTTGAATTTATTCTTGGAGCTTCCTTAACTATCAAACTCTCAACTTTTTATGAGGAAAGTGGGGTTAGAGCTAAAGTGCTCACATGTTGTCTGATAGTTTCACATTACAAGTGTTCAAATACACTCATGCTTTGCTTAGGGACTCAGTCTTCATCATTGTTAGGTTCTAGTGTCACCTCGAATGGGGTCTACTAATGTAAAGAGGTAGCTGGTGTGCTTACTACATAAGACTCATCTTTTGAACTAGATTCTAAGTCTATGTGGATGACAGGCATACTCTTGGATGTTGGAATGAATTTATAGGTAGGTGGCAGGAATGAAGGTCTACCACCCCTAAGACTCCCTCTGCACTCTCCTTTTCCTCATCTTGGTGGAGATCAAGATATTCCATTTATGTGTTCTAAAGGAGTAACAAACTGTGGATGAAATGCAATATCAAGCTCTACTCCCCCCTCAATGTGTTCCTATTGCTCCCTTTTTTTCTTTTTTTTTTCTTTCCTTTTTATTTCTTTCATTTTCTTTTTCATTTTTACTTAGTTCATAAGAGAAGACATTTTTCTTTTTAGGGAGGTAGTAGACCGCATCTTCATATAATCCAACCTCATGTATTGTAAATGCTTCAAATCCCATTTGGCATAATATTCAATATCGTCCTTAATGAACTTGATGCACTAATGTAGCAAAGACAGAACCATGTTATTTCATGAATCCAAGGTTAGCCTAGCAAAGCATTGAAGGATATATCTGAATCTATTATGTGAAACTTTACCTCAATCTTCTAAGTCATCTACCTCTAATGGTAATACTATGGAACTTAAGGCCCTCTTGCCTTATTCATTGAATCCTTTCAACATCATCTTTATATTGAAGTATAGATATGTGAAATCTCAAGAAGGTAAGGGTTCTTAGATCATAATATTAACTGATGCACTTGGATCAACCAACACTCTAAATAGTCTAAACTTGCCAACATCCACGTAACGTAAAGATGGTTATGCTCTATCATCCCAAGTAATTGGTCTTTATCTGAGAAGGTAACTCATAGGACTTCCTTTGAAAAGTAAGACTCTTCTTCAAATCAGTAGTGGCTAACTAAGCTAAGCATATTTCTAGATCAATTAATGCTTTGATTAATGTCTCTCATTTTTTTTTGGATAAAATAAGAGCATCATATATGCTTAGCTTAGTTGACAACTTTCTAAGATGTGCTAAGGGTGGAGCATCATGGAGAAGCTATCTACTCACTAAAACTAATGACCTATTTAACCTTGTCTTGAGGTGTTACCCAAAGAGGTAGATGACTCCAACTATGAAGATTAACTTAAATGACTTTTTCTGATGGGGAGCTTTTGGAAAGTTCTACCTGCTCATCAGGTATACCAACAACTTCTCCTCAAGGATCATGAGTGGATGACTCCAAATCTATCTCAAGTGGTGAACCCTGAAGATTCAAAAAAGGACAATCTATTTTGAATCTCAGAGAAACTGAACAAAATTATTTAGATTAAAGTTCCTATGACTTGGGAGCATTATCAATTGAAATGAAATCACTAAGTTCATTAAAAGTAGAGAGAATGTAAGTGGAACTTGTCTTCTTTATTGATTTCTTTAATTTTGGATGTACAAAATAGAAGTCAATTAAAGTAAGTGGCTTGAGTGGCTTAACACCCTCATCTGTAGATACAATGTTCTTGGTGTTTGTGATAGAGCTGGTAGAAGCGGTAATGCAATGGTGGAAGAAATGATGCGAGGCTTGAATAGTGGTTGTGCTATTGGACTATCACGGGCATGTGGTAGCTGGTTGGCTTCCTCCCTCTCCGAGTTAGCTTTCAAAATTAACAGACCTTCCATGTTGTTGGAAATCTGAACTGAATCAGGCACCTATAGAGAAAGATTCTTGATTTTAGAGATAATCTTTTAGAGGTATGAGATAGGAATATATCTTAACTTTCTTTTATTTTAAGAGGATCGAAGGGTCCTAGAGATTACCTTAATGGAACTAGAATGTTGTTCCACTAGGTATTCTTTGGGGATCACTATGGAAACTACTTGTAACTAACAAGCCAATCTTTGAAAGTGATGCAATCTCTAAGACATGGCCTAACATACAGTGGTCAGGGTAGAAGTTAGGATCATCACTTCTGCCCACTTCCTCCAATTTCTTAAGCTTGGGTAGTTAAAAATTAGGTTCCTTAAGAAGATTCTTAAAGATTTTTTGACTACCTCTCTTAAATTAATATGGATTGTTAAGCTTATCGACAAAAGTAGGTGGATAGTAACTACTTGGTGGCGGATACTAGTAGCATTTCTGTGGAAGCTATTGTGGTGGTCAGGCAAGTGGAAGAAGGGGTGGCAATGAAGGCTGTTGAACACCAGGCCTCTTAGGATATACTCTCATAGGCTGCTTCCCTTTATCCACAACTAACACCACTCTTGCTTCTTCTCAAACACTCTTTGGGGTTTTGGCTTGCATGATTGATTAGAGAAGGGTAACTATTTGGCTTCATCTTATAAGTTAGCCACCTTACTGATTAACTTCTTAAATATTTTGATTATAAAACCCTTAAGAATGAAAGGGATTGGGTCATGAATATTCTTGAGAAGAATTTCAATGGCATGTTATTTTTGGAGTTATGGTTCATATTTCATACTCAAGTTTCTGCACTTAAGAATGTAATCAACAAAGGACTCATTAGGTTTTTATTTCTCTATAATAAGGTCTCCCACAATTACCCTTTACTGAGATCCTACAAATATTTTGATGAAAAAATACTCTAACTCTACAAAGGACTTCACCGAATCGTTGGGCAGCTCAGCATAGCAATCAAAACCAACCCTAAAAAGATGACTGATAAATTGTTGAAAGAGTAGAGCATTGCTACTACCTGCATTGCACCAACTAGCTCTGAAGTATGTTATATGCCACCTAGGGTTCCCACTGCCACCAAATACCTTGAAGGATGGTGGTACAAAACCCTTAGGGTATTGGACTACATTGAATTCCTTTAGGTAGGGCCTACCCATTGGAACTAATGAGGCCCTGTGGGATTGTGCCAACACCTCCTTCACTTGATGTTCTACCATCTGCTTAATATCCCTTTCCTAGATGGTTTCACTATTTGTAGCTTTTCTATGAAGGTTGCTTATAATGGAGTGACATTCTTCTGTCAGTTTATAGTATGTGCTAACTCAGGTCTATCGATGTCTATGGTGATAGGTTGGGGTACTGGTATCTAACTCTAGAAAGTTGAGACAACTGACATAAGTTCCTCCATCCTCATCTCCTTATGACCTGTCTAATCATCCTTTGCTTAAACTATTACAATAGTCATTGAGTTGAGTCCGACTCATCGCCTTTCTCAACTACAACTCCATGTGCCTCAATGATATGTTGTAGCTCTCTATGGGAGGAAGTCTTAGTCTCTATTATATGCACTTCTACTGACTCATATAAAAGGTCATCATCCTTTATGTTGAAGTCGACCTTCTTTCATCACTATTCTCTCCCACCATGTCTTTGTTGGCCACCTTATATTCAACAAAGATTTCCTCAAAGGAACGTCCATCTATGTTCATAGGATCAAAAAAAATATATCCTGGGTGATGATCTTCTACTGGACAACTCTCCATAGAGGAAGTGTGTTGGGCATCTTGAGCTAAGGATGTGCTGAGCATAACGGCTCTACCATCATAAGGGCTATCTCCTTATCTTCTTCTCTTCTTCTTCTTTCTTCTTCTAGGGTTGGTGGAGCAATAGTGACACTCTTAGGCCACCACTCACTCCTCTCCACTATCAAGGCAAGAGGTCCAATGGGAGAGCTCGACCATGTGTCTCTAGCTAGAGTGGATGAAGGGTGGTTCTTGGGTAATCGATCACCAAGGGTGGTGATTTCCTCCCATATGTGGACATTTAGTACTTTATGGGGACTTTTGATGGTGGGACATGAATAGGTGATGGTGGATGACAAGTGGAGTAGTGTAGTGGTGATAACACCAGCTGCCTCTCCAAAGACTTCCTCTTACAAATGGAACCAGTAAGAATGATCTTATCAAAATGATCAGCTCTATCAGCTTGTTGATCAGAGTGGTGGTCAATCAATGTTGACACCGTCGACTATTTGGAAATCTTTCTTCAATCTCTCTTGCTTACTTAGACAACAACTTTAGCCTTTGTAGCCTTCTCTCTATGGATTTGATCCCTCACACTCCTAGAGATCATTTATCTAAAGTCATAGATGGTGGTAGACTTAGATAATCCATGGGATATTCCTCCTCTCCTGAGTACGGACCTCAGACTAGCATATGGCTTCTTTCTATCCCTATTCGGTGTCTCATACCCAGGGTTGTGGGGGTGATGCAACTATCTTCCTCACATTCTCCTCTCCTTCTAATACTAAAAGTGGGTGAAACCTACTACCAAGATAGAAGAGGTCTCATGAAGGGAACCATCCTCAGCTACATGGGAGGCTACCTTGGCTTCCTTAGCTATACTCGTAGTACCTCTTAATCTTTTGATTCTTATTACAGTGCCAAGTCTTGGTCAATGGGACATGGTGGGAATTAGCACTAACCTCAAATGTGGATGGGACAACCTTCGATGTAATAACTTGTTTCCTTTGAGGTTGATGTTGCCAAACAGGTGGTGCCAGTCCTAACTGCTCTAATGGGTTACACAATTGATACTTGTGGTAGGGGAACCTCTATTGCTTTCCTCTTTATAGAGGGGAACTCAGAATCAAATTATAGACTGAACTGTAAGAGTGGCTTTCTATTAACCACCTCCTCCCTACTAACAGTGCTGAGGGTAGGGTTGTCACAAGTGATCTTAAAATGTTCAAACCCATACCAAACTTGATGATGGGTGCATGGGTGAGTATGGCCTGATCCATGGCCAAATCCACACTTGAGGTGAATGAGAAGATTAGTTTCCCAGAAGACATAGTGTAGCCGCTTGTTTGAAGATGGAAGGACTGGATTGTGTCTCTATGTGAGAAAGTGGCAACGAGTTAGCAAACTTGGATTTTTTCCTTTCCTTTCTTTTATTAAATTTTAAACTAGATCCCTTATACAACAAATTTGATTATGTTAGATAGGGTTTATGATTGGGGAGATTTTATTTTAGGAGAGATATGCATATTTTTTATCATGAACTCCACTAATGAGGTGAGTTCGAATGGATTTATAAGGGTTAGTGAACCTAAATTCATTGAATCTAAAAATGATTATAGGTTCACTATTTTATGGATTTTGAAATTACAGACTTTCTTTTCTTTTTATTTTACCTATAGGTAAAGGTTCTAGAACATACTAGAGATAGGTTTTAAAACTAGAGGATGTTGGTAACACTTACCCAAGGATGAAATGAGTAATGAATCCAATGAAAAGAAGGATAGTCTTGGGACTTATATGAAAAATATAAATCCACTGCCAATATTTAGAGACATTGATTGACTACTAAATATGGAGAGAGGAACTTTACAGAGTCGCTAGAAAAATTTGTGGTGTTTTAATTTAGAGTCGTATGGACACCTAGCAGATCTTAAGGGGTACTTATTAAAATGATTGAGTATGAAATCTAAGGAATGAGTACTATCTCGAAAGATAGAAACATCATCCTATAATGAACTCAATCACTTAATAAGAACTCTTAAGGTAGATGGGTCTACACAAATTCCAGAGATCTTTCCCCCACTTTACATGGATAAATAAAGTGGGGTTTATTTTATACCAAGTTTGTTGACCTCAATTTTGAATGAGATTAATATCACTTCTAAAATAAATAATCAAGATGTCCTAATCTTAGATATGAATCTTCTAATTAAGGGCTTGGGACACTATACCTAATGACCTAGTGCATCTTCTTTGGGTTTCATCTAACCTAATGGGATTAGGTAAACTTGACCCAAATTCCAAATTTGGATTAAATCAAATAAAATCCAAATAAATCAAAATTAAATTAAATTAAATTAAGTGAATGAATATAAAACTAAATCAAAGTCAAATCTAGTCAACCCATTTGACATAAGTTTGACTTAAGTAGGTCCCACCAAGTCAATGGTTAACCCACCAAAATTTGATCAAATTAAATTAATCCAAATGTTTTAAATGATCAAATAAACAAGATTGATCATGAATCTAAAGAAATTTAAATTTATTTAGGCCTTAATTAGGTTAATTAGACCGCTTGTCTAAAGAACCCTTAATGGGCCATATTGATTCAAATCCAAATCAAATTGAAATCAACTCAATTTGATTACACAAAATTATTTAGAAATATTAATCAAACACAATCCAACCCATCAGTGAGTCTAATTTGATCAAATTTGTCATTTGACCCAAATGAAACCCAAGCTTAACCCATTATGCCCACTTTGGGTCAAATGGGTTCAAATTGAAAATTACTTGAAATAAAATGAAATAAATCACTCCAAATCATCTCACACATGTGATCAAGTATGATTGGAGTCCAAATCAAATCTAATTGAGTCAAATTAGTCATTTGAACTCAATTGGAATCAAACTTAAACCATTTAAGTTTAAATGGGTTGAAATGAAATAAAATCCAAAATTAATTCAAATCTAAATGAATTAATTAAATCAAAACTTAATCAATCATCAATTAAAGATGACTAAATGCAAAATTTAAAAGTATTAAATCAAAATCAATTAACTTTGAATTCAAATGCTTGATTGGATTCAAATTTATAATCCAATCCAAATGAATTTGGACTGGCTTCAAACTCAAGTTGGGTAGCCACACATTAGTCTAAGGACTTTTGTGGCAATGCCATGGATCATAAAAATAAAGAAAAATTAAAGAGGTGGCATTATATAAGGGAAGACTTGAAAATCCATGAAAGGAAGGAAAGTATCATTTTCCTTCTTCCATATTCCTCATTCCACCTCTTGGCTTCAAAGGGATTGGATTCATTCCAATCAATAGAGGGCCACAAAAAGAAGAATAAAGAAAACTTTACTTCTTCCATGAGGCAAACAAGAAGAAGTAAAAAAGAGAAATCAAAAGGCATCAAGGGCTCGACCAAGCAAGAAGAAAAGAGAGGAGATGCCCTCTTCACTTCCAACCTTTCATCCAAACATGCTCATAAGGCTAATGAGGATTGAATCCATGCTTAAACTGACCTTGCCTTCCCCAATGGTTAGAATGTGACCACCTAGAAGACATAAAACATGGTTTCCACCATATATGGAAAGAGGGGAGGGAGAGCTTCTTCCCTTCTTCTTCTCATCTCAAATCACTCACCAAGGGGGATGAAGAAGGTGACCCTTCCCCCGACACCTCACAAAGACTCTACAAAATGGATCTGGTGACCATTGAGCCTCCTTTAATGGAAAATGCAAAGGAGAGCCTCCCATCTTTAATTGAATGCTCTAACATGTTCTAGAGGTTGAGGTGACCTCAAATAAATTTTCACCCCGACCCTTTGCCACCGGCTAGCCAGAAAACGTCCAAACCCAACGGAATCCAAGCCGAGCTTGGTTTAGGATGTGATCCATGTGGAGGAAACCAACCAAATTGTGTGCATGGAATCATCACATCAAGGGAAAGATATTGGATTCAATCCCACCACCAGTGATCACCAAAATTGAGGTACACTCCACTACTGACCTCCCTAGCATTTGATTTTGGCACTTTTAAAAGAAATTTGATCCCCATGAGGATCAAATTTTATGGATTTGGTTGCAAATCGATCATTAATCATTTTGTAATCAAAATTGCATTAAAATTCATAGACGATCGCCAAAAATTTATCAAAAAGAGAGGACGACGTCCGTCTCTCGTCAGAGACATGTGAGAGATGATCTCCACCATCTAATCCTTCTATTTGGAACGGACCATTGAGATCTAGCCAAACGATCTGATTTTATCCCATAAGAAGATCGCAAAATGAATCGAGACCATCTGATCTTAGATTGGATGGTCGAGATTATCCTGCGTGACACCGCTTTTGACATGGATGCCACGTGAGATCCGCGCGGTCTAATACCATTATGCCACATGGCGAAGGCACCATGTAGGCCACCATGTCGGCACGTGGCTTTAAAATGATAAATCCTTATAAATTAATTTAAAAATCAACTCTTAGAAAATTTAAAAAATTATAGAAAATTAAATATAAATAAAAAAATGCAAACTTGGGCTCTATGGATTCATCTCGATGAAAGGAATCCGTTAAAATAAAATCCTCAATTAATTTTTGGGTATTTTGGACTTAATTTGGGTTTGAAAAAAATCAATTAAACCTTAAATAATCTCAAACCATTAATTCAATTGAAATGAAACTTTGAGGAGTTAAAATTGAGATTAAAACACACCGTAGAAAAAAGTTCATGAATTATTTCAATGTAATTCATGATATATGAAATTTTAAATCCCAAACCTCAATTTTAATTAAATAAATTAAAATAAAATTAAATAAATAATGAAAATAGATTAAATAGCCTCAAATCAACTTAACAAACTCTAATGAACATAAAAAACACTAATGAAACTCATTGAAACTCAATAAATCATAAAATAGCTTACTTTGATAATTAATTCAATTAAATAATTTAAATAATTAACATAAATTAAATAAATCATAATAAATAAACTAAATCTTCAAAAAGTATGAATGAACCCACTTTGGAAACATCTTTCAAAGAGGAATCAATGAAAAATAAAATCCTTAAATGATCATCATTAAATTAGGCCTAATTTAGGTTTTAATGAAATAATTAAAACTTTAATTACACCTTAGTTATGAAACTAATCAAAATAAAACTTTGCAAATATGAATTGGCATGAAACCCCACTTGCTATAAAAATTTCAAACCCAATTGACCTCTAAATTAGAATTGTTGAATTTCCAAATCTCTAGGTCAAAATAAATCAAATAATGAATAAAAATATTCATAAGTCCATAAAAAATCATAAAGTGATTTGAACTAATCTACATCAACATTAGAAATACTTGGGATAGTGTTTCAACATCCTAAATCAAAGAACATAATCATTTTTATGCTTAGCAATTAATGAAATTAATAATGCATATTAAGAGTAATTAAACCTTAAGTTAATGAAATCATAATCAAATGAACTAATGAAATCTTAAATCCACAATCAATCTAACCTAAAAATGAATTCAAACATTAACCTAAATGCATTAGGTCAACATAAATTAAAATAAATGAAATGAACATAAATTCAACAAAATTAAATATAACTCAAACAAAATAATAATTCAAACGAAATCAAATCAAGTTAAAAAATTAAATTAAATCAAGAATGAAAATCAAAATCAAATCAAAAGAAATAAAATGAAGAATTAAATCTCAAAGATAAGAATTGAAACATTAATCTAAAATCCAAACTAAATTCAAACCCAAATCATTTAAATGATAATAAAAGGATTAATTAAGATACTTAAGGATCTTAGTTAGACCTTTAGGATGAATCTTCTTCTTAGGATGAAGAGTTCATTCCACTAGGGGTTAGGATGTTGAATAGAATGGGTTCTACCCAAAAGTGGAATCTATTCTACTCTTCATTCTTGAAAACCTAAACTTAACTTTAACAAAATAAAAGTGAAAATGAAAATAAATCACTAAATCATTTGAATTGAAACCATCCAGAGGTAAAATTCAAATAAACTCAAGAATCCAAATTGAAACTTAAACTAAAGAGGCCTAACAAAGTCTTACTACATAGGCCTATTTCTTTCACACACTAGATCATTAGGTCACAGAACCTAGACTTAAGTTAGGACGTTCTGTGATTTATTTTCATGATTTTTTGTGTTGCGATGTGATGTGCTTCACATGTCTATGTGGTGTACTATTTTAGACTATATGTCTAGAATTATTTGTCCATTAGATTGGATGATAGGATGTTCTTTTATATCTAACATTATTTCTACAAATGGCTATGCTAGAAAGGATTACTATCATAAATAAATTATAATGTTATTTTCTTGCAGGCATGCTTAAGTTCTTAAGCATAGCCCATAAGACAGGTGGGCTTGGCAAGCAATTAATGATAAGCATATGTTTGTGAAATATAACTAGTGCATGCTATTTATATTTTACTAACATTTAATTTGCAAGGTTTAGGAATTATTTTTGAATTAAATAACATAAATCTGAGCTTAGAATTATGTTAAGATCTATAGGGTCTAGGATTAGAAGAGAGAGCCTTCTAAAAGATAGGTGCAATGGTCCCCTATGAAGCCCAATGGATGTCCATGAAGAAGGAGATAATATTAGAAAGAAGACCCATAAATATAGACTTGTAGTTCTAGGCCAGGCTATATAAAGGTAGAGCTCAGCTACCCATTTACTATTCTTTCGGGGTGTACAGTAGTACCTGGCCGCATTCAACTTTTTATTAAATTAAATTAGCTTGATTTATTTTGGGTGCCCAATAAAATCAACCTGCTTTCTAGGTTTCTTTTTGTGTTGTGCTTTCCTATGATTGAATATTTGGACAATTAGGCTCATAGGAAAATTAAATTTTATACCCAACTTAAATCTAAACAAGTGAAAAAAAAATAAAAAAATTTGAAACTTCACTAAATTAAAGCCTTAGGAAAACATAAAATCAAATATAAATAATTAAGTCTATAAACCATGAAATCATATTACTCTAATCCTTGAATGGGCATTTCTCCCATTGCATATAAGGGGCATCTAACCTGAAGATGATCACCTTCTTGGGGAAACCTACCTTCTTTTAATGATTTGGCCCATAGTCATTTCTAGTTGCATGGCATGTAGGCATAAAAATGCATACCCATGACCTCAAATAAATCATAAATTAAAACACTAAAATTTGAAAATGTGCATTAGTTAGATGCATTTCATACCCAACATGATCTTAAGGATTATGGAGTGAGTTTAGAATTCTTAGATTCTTTTCTTAAAAAAGACAAGCATCCAGTCATCTTACATTCATGAGATTTAGCTTTATGAATTTAAAATTTGCTTAGGTGGTGTTAGCTAGCACCCTCAAGCTGGTTGTAAGTCTAAAAGAGTCAGAGATAGGTTAATTCCATCAAGTGAGAGAAATGACGATAATTCTAAAAAAAAATGAAACTAGGTCAAGCATCTAACTTGTGTCAGAAGCACATTTAGACTTAGGCTCTGAAGCATCCCCCTTTGAGTAAGTCTTCAACTCTAGGCATTTATGCAGTCTTGTGCAACTAAAATCTAAGTCCTAGATTTTAGGAAAATATCAACTCAAAATCTAAATTAAATTTTAAAATTCAAATCCCAATTATAGGATAGTTGAAGTGCCTACAGGGCATCCCAATATTAACGGTCATTTCCTTCTTCATCCCATTTAGATTCCAAGAATAACTCTTTACTTTTGATCATTCCCAATTGAAATTCCCAAATATCAATTCTTTGAACACTAGAAATCTTTAGAAAAAATGACTTATTTCTTTAGTTTTCACAGGAAGAGACCCTTCTTAAGTTGTAATTAACTATAGGGGCTTGCCTCTATAGAGAACCATGAACTAAGTTTAAATAAACCCTGTTCTACCTTTCATGTAGTTTAGGGGAAAGATCTTTGGTACATGAAACACCCATTAGCCTTAGGAGTCTTTTATTAAATGATCAAATCCATTATAGAAAAAACATATTTATCTTCAAATATAGTATATTTATTCCTTAATGATTCATTTGATCATCCAAATAAGAAATTTCTAAAGTATACATTGTGTCAAATTTTTACTCATCAAAGTAATATTTTATGGAGACTTCGCTGGGGAATGGTTCCTTTTTCCATCTTTGGAAATAAGTTATTATTTCTATATATCGACATTGTATTTGTGCCACTCACATGTTAAGACTACCTTTTTTTCTATTGGATGCCTCTCCATTTCATTCTTGGTTGAGCTCATCCAACATCCTGAACTAAGGTTCTATAGAACTCTTCCTTTGCCACAATTAAATGGCTGGGTCCTAGAACCAAACCCTGAAATATAAAAAAGGGGAGAGAAATAAATCAAAATCAAATCATTTATGTTAGACCTAAGTCTAGTCAAGATGGATTTGATACCATTCTAATGTAGAAAAGAAGTGTTAAATTCAAAAAGTTTGGAAATTACTTCAAATTTTGAAAAGTATATCTCAAAAATAAATCTCAAAGTTAAATTTGTCCTTGATCTTACTTTGGCTTTGTATTAAAGTAAAAGAGAATCAGGACATGGTCCTTAAGTGGATACCCTTTGTTCTAATACATTCAAAGGTAGCAAACACCTAAGGATGTATATTGAAATGAAGGAGTTCCTTCAAATCCTAAGAAAATTCAAATCAAAGGTAGAATGCTTAGTTGTACCTATTTTCCCTTACCAACATGATTGAAGCTTGAATTCCATTTCAAAAAAATAATTAACTCAAAAAAAATTGAAAAAAGAGGGATAATTATAAAAAAATCATTCCAAAAAAATGCCTTATAGACCTTAGGCAGTGGTTGATTAAAGAATTAAAAATGAATCTTCTATTCTTATAGAAGTAAATTCTATATAAATGCAAATAAGCTTTAATCTTGATGTATCTCTATATGTCCACTAAAATTTTGGAAAATCAGTTGTTCAAGCTAATTGACCAATTTTAGGGAGTGACTTGCAAGTAACTCTCTTTTAAACCTTCCAAAAAAAATCTTGAATCTTTGAGAGTTTAGAAGAGAGTCAAAAGAGGAAAATGACATGACACTATAAAAAATGATGATGAAATGATTCACTTTTTCTCTTAATCAATAAAAAAAAGAAAGGGCAACAAAGACAATTTTGATTCTCTTGATAAAGTTGAAATGAATAAAATTTAAATCTAACAAATCAACTTCCTTAATGGGAGTCTTCTCCCATTGAATTGATATTTTATAAATGGCCTTATTTAATTTTAAGAATAAATCCTAAAAAGAAAAGATGTGAAGATTTTAGTCTTCTAAAGAAATCATGATCTTAGGATTGGGTCTTAAGGGGTATATTTCTATCTCTCAGAGTGAAAGTATGAAACTTCAATCTTTAATAAGTTGATAGATAGATCACTTAGGACTTTGTTAATCTAAATTAATGAAGAAAGCCTTAGTTTTCTGCAGAAACTAAGACATTATATGCTTTCATATAAAGTCAATCCATGTTGAATCTATTGAAATATCTTATGACCCACCTAATGTTGTCTTGATGTCTAGCATGGTGGTCAAATATTTTATTACAATTTGAGATTACCTTTAAACCCCTTTGTGTTGTAAAAAGTACAAGTCATACTTGACTCCTTCCCAACACATCCTTACTTGAGGGTCTCTTTTAAATAATGATCCTCCAAATGAATAGATCATGAGCTCTATTGATCTATTGTGGATTGAGTTAGACCTATCCTCCTCCCATATCAAAAGAAAATTATTGAAATTAAATTCAAAATGGTAAAGTTATACCACCTCTAATGAAATTGAAAAGAAATGGTAAATAAGTCATCTTCAAAATATGATGTTTTGCCCATCTTAGAGAAGTTGCTTGCAAAATCAAGCTTCATAATGCTATATAAAAAAAGGAAAGAAAATGAAATGAAATAAAAGAAATAAAATATAAAATGAAATGACCATTAAGCAAGGCACTACATATTTATGTAATTTGCGTTCTTTGATTATAAGCAATTTCCTTATGTGGCATTCCACTATAAAAAAAGTTCTAGGGTTATCTTTTATGATGAAGATATACTACTAAGAACTTCAAGTTGAAGATGCACCCCTAGAATTCAAGAGGAATCTAAATTCACAATTGACAAGCTAAACTAAAAAAGCCTTCAAATAAAAGTTGACCTATAAATGATACCAATAATCTAACTCTTTGATGAGTTAGATATTGATGACTTAATCAAGCTAATCTTAAAGTTTAAAAACAACTTTATCTAGAAATAAAATGAAATATTCTTCAGATACATTAGTCTATAAACTTAAGCTTGATGTCATTTTAATAAATTAAGTCCCTTGATGATTGGATCAAAACTTCAAAAGAAAAGCAAGATGTTGCTAAATTAAAGCAAGTCAATGATGGCTTACATAAGAAGAAAACATTCTTCTTGGTTGTCTAACATCATTAGAACAAGAATAGAATAAAATAAAAAGAAAAAAGAAAAGAAAAAGATTAAATCTACATGTACCACATCTTAGAACTAGGATAAAATATTTACCTTGAAGATGGGTTCCTATTATCCATACTTCATTTTTTTAAAAAAAATTCATCCATAAGATTATCCTCCTTAAGGATAACTAATCTAAATATTATTAAATCAAAATAATTCTAGAATATAAAATTGAATATGATATGACATTCAAAATCTTCCAAGAATATACTATTACATAGTCATATCATTCACTCTCATAAAAATTGGGACAATTTATCAAAGGGTCATGATCAAGATTTCTGATAACTCACTTTTAATTAAGTGGAGTGTTATATTCAAAGTCTTGTAAAAAAGGAATGAAAAGAAAAAAAATTCATTATGATTTGAAAATAATCATATCACTACATATAGAGTCTTAAAATATAACATCGAGATATTTCAAGGACCTTGTAGTAAAATTTAGAAGGATCAAAATAATAAACAAACAAGAATTAATCAAAGCCATTTATGAAATATCATTTCATAAAATTTTAAAGAACAATAAATCAACTTAAGAAATTTAATTTCAAACTTATTAGGAGAATCTTAATCTAATAAGTTAACCTCTTAATTCCCTTATTTATTAGGGACAAAAGAATAAAATAAAAAAAATATGTTCATGAGAATGCAAGAGTTTGCTTACCTTGATTTTCAGGCACTTTTGAAAGTTTTAAAAGAATCTCTTGATCTTTATTGAATCTAAGAGAAGGCCTTATATGCTATTGATTCATGTCAACAAAATAAAATGAAATACATATCCAATCAAAAATAAAAGAAAAAGAAATTTCATTTGAGAAGCACCGGTTGACTTTGGTTTTTCTTTAAGAACTACAAAGACACATGCAAGCTTAAAAAGGTAAAATTCTTAGGTTAATACCCTATGATGTCTTGCCTAAAGTGGTTTAGACATCTAGCATGGTTATATGTAACTTTGAGATTAAAAAAAGCAAACCTTCTTCCATAGTAAAGAATGAAAATTGATGAAATTCTATGGTTATGACATAGTAAAGCATTAGGTCCAAAATATACCCAAATCTCCAAAAATGTACTTCAATTTTTTCTTAAACCATCTTCTAAACTTCTTCATGTGTAAGTAGTATTAGTGAAATCAAGAAATGGAATCAAACCTTCTAACACCTTTCATTGGTTAGAATAACCAAGGATCAAATCCATGGCACTTGCTTATTAGTCAAAAGACTTGAGGATTAGGAATAAAGTCAAGAAGACCACTTTTCCTCACTCATATCATCCACAGGTTAAGAGTAATACCTTTGTGCACCTTTCATATACTTACATTGAGTTGGGAGCAAGCCCTCTATGGCATCTTTCTCATGTCTTCCCCCATGAGTTTGGAGCAAGCCTTTGTTCACCATTCTTAAAAACTTAGAGTAAGCCTTTATGGCATAACTCTTCCTTTCCATGAGTTGGGAGTAAGCCCATTTGTGGTAACCTTCTTATAACATCACATAGGTTTGGAGCAAGCCTAGTTTGGCACCATTCTTATTATTCAACATGATAAGATTAAGTCATGAAGACCATTTTCATGTCACATAGGCTAATTAGGATAGGAATACGCCACTAAGACCCATTTTGATTAGCCAAACTTTTGAGGATTGGATTAAGTCACCAAGACCCCTTTCCTCTTCTTTACCTATCTAAGTTGGATCAAGCCATTGAAGGTCCCATCTTAATAGCTAATCACATTGGAGTAAGTCCCACAATAGATGTCCTTTAAAATGACTAAGGTTAGGATAATGTCATTAGGACCCCATCCTATAATTCAAAACAAAAATGTGAGATTTAGGATCAAGTCATCAAAGACCCCTTTCCTCCATCCAAGCTATTTATGTTGGATCAAGCCATTGAAGGCCCCTTTCTAATAGCTAGCTAAAAATAAATAAGTCCCTTAGTAGGCATTTTTTCTGAAAGATAAGAATAGGAACAAGTCATGAAAATCCCTTTCTTGTCAAATAGGCTATTTAGGAAAGAACAAGTCATGAAGACCCCTTTCTATTAGCCAAAATTTGAGGTTTAGGAACAAGTCATTAAGACCCCTCTTCCTCATTATGGTTACTAAAGTTGGATTAATCCATTTAAGGCTTCTTCTTAATAACCAAACATAAAGGAGTAAGTCCCTTAGTAGGCATCCTTATCAAGATAAGATAAAGTCATTAAGACCCCTCTCCTTTTGAAGCTACCAAGGATGGAATTAAGCCATTGAAGGCCTTTTCCTGTTAGTTGAACTTCATTAGAATAGGATTCAAGCCTTTGTTACTTCTTTTTACTAAATAAAAGAAATTAAGGAATGGAATTAAACCATTAAAGGCCCCATTCTTATGGAGTACTCAAACAAAGAATTAAGTCCATGTGACCTCTACTTTGTTGTCAAAATTTTGAGGTTTAAGATTAAGCTATTCAATCCCTTTTCCCTAGCTTAGCTATTTAGGTTGGAATCAAGTCTTCAAATACCTCTTCCTAATATCTAATCAGATAAGAGTAAATCTTCTAGTGGTATCTTTCCCTAGTTAAAACATCATGTAGTTTGGATTAGGAGTGCAAATTGGCATCCTCTCCAACTACTATTCTTATATAAGAGTAAGTCCCTTGAAGGAATATTCTATGAAAATAGTGATTGCATTAGGACTAGACCATCCTTTGGGTCCACACCTATTCCTCTTAAGACTTAGTGAATTTAAGTTCCTAAGACAGGATCAAATTGAAATAGATTTAGGCATATATATGCCTATCTTTCACAATCAAATCCAAAACAAAAATTGAAAACAAAATCATAACCAAAAACTAAAATTTTGAATTTGAACCCCAAGCTTATGGTTATAATATTAATCAATTTGGTCAACACCAATATGTGAAGTGTACTCTGGCCGATTCACTACACATATTGGGGGTCCAATTGTTGACATCATTTTTGGATGAGGTTAATATCACCTCTAAAATCAATAATTAGGATGTCCTAATCTTATTTAGGAATCTTCTAATTAAGTGCTCAAGAAACTATTCCTAGTGACTTAATGCATCTTCCTTGGATTTCATCTAACCTAATGGGCTTAGGTAGACTTAACCCAAATTCCAAATTAGGATTAAATCAAATAAAATCCAATTAAATAAAAATGAGATCAAATTAAAACAAATGAATGAATCCAAAACTAAATCAAAGTCAAATATAGTCAACCCATTTGACAGAAGTTTGAGTTAGGTAGGTCCCACCAAGTCAAAGGTCAACCTACCAAAATATGACCAAATTAAATTAATCCAAATATTTCAAATGATCAAATAACTATGTTTGATCATGAATATTAAAAAATTTATATTTATTTAGGCCTTAATTAGGCTAATTAGACCACTTAGTATAAATAACCTTAAATGGGTCTTATTAGGTTCAAACCCAAATCAAATTGAAATCAACTCAATTTGAGTACTCAAAATCATTTGGAAATAATAATCAAACATAATCCAACCCATCATTTGGTCTAATTTGATCAAATTGGTCATTTGACCTAAATGAAACCCAAGCTTAACCCATTACATCCACTTTGGTTCAAATGGGTTCAAATTGAAAACCACTTGAAATTAAATGAAATCAATCACTCCAAATCATCTCAAATATGTAATCAAGCATGATTGGAGTCCAAAATAAATCCAATTGAGTCAAATTGGTCATTTGAACACAATTGGAATCAAACTTAACCCATTTAAGTTTAAATAGGTTGAAATGAAATAAAATCTAAAATTAATTCAAATGTAAATGAATTAATTAAATCAAAACCTAATCAATCATCAATTAAAGATGATTAAACTCAAAATAAGAAAGGATTGAATCAAAATCAAACAACTTTGAATTCAAATGCTTGGATTGGATTTAAATTTCCAATCCAATCCAAATGAATTTGGATTTGGCTTCAAACTCATATTGAGTTTGAGTTGCAGCCATACATTAGTGTAAGGACTTTGGTGTTGATGCCATGGATCATTAAAATAAAGAAAAAATAAATGGGTGGAAATAGAAGAAGGAAGACTTGGAAATCCATGAAAGGAAGGAAAGCATCATTTCCCCTCTTCTATATTCCTCATTCCACCTCTTGGCTTCAAAGGGATTGGATTCATTCTAATCAATAGAGGGCCACCAAAAGAAGAAGCCATGAAAAACTTTGCTTCCTCTATGAGGGAAGCAAGGAGAAGAACAAAGAAAAATTAAAAGGCATCAAGGGCTTGTCCAAGCAAGAAAAAAAGGTAGGAGATGCTCGCTTCCAACCTTTGATCCAAACATGTTCATAAGACCAAGGGGGATTGAATCTACCCCCATTGGCCAACCATGCCACTGTCGATGGCCAGAATCTAACCATCTATAAGGCATAAAACATGGTTCTCTACCATGTATGGAAAGAGGGGAGGAGAGCTTCTTCCTCTTTCTTTTCATCTCAAATCACTAACCAAAGGAGGGAAGAAGAAGGCAACCCTTCCCCTGGCTCCTCGCTTCCAACACACCAGAAAATGGGAAAATCTGGAGACCATTGAGCCTCCTTTAATGGAAAAATGTAAAGGAGAGCCTCCCACCTCCAATTGAACATTCCAACAAGTTCTAGAGGTCAAGTCGACCTCAAACAAATTGCCACCCCGACTCCCCACCATCGACGAGCCAGAAAATGACCAAACCCAATGAATCCAAGCCGAGCTTGGTCTAGAATGTGATCCCCAGGGAGGCAAGCCACCAAATTGCATGCATGGCATCATCACATCGAGGAGAAGCTATTGGAGTCAATCCCACCCCGGTGATCATTGTAATTCAAATACACTCCACAACTGATCTCCATAGCATTCAATTTTGGCACTTTTTAAAAGAAATTTGATCCCCATGAGGATAAAACTGTATGGGTTGGTTACAAATCGATCGCTAATCATTTTGCAATCAAAATATCATTGACATTCATAGGCGATCGCCAAAAATTCATCAAAAATGATGGACGACATCTGTCTCTCATCAAGACATACGAAAGATGATTTCCACCATTCATCCTTGTATTTGGAATGGACGGTTGAGATCTAGCCAGATGATTTGATTTTATCCCTTAAGAAGATCGCAGAATGAATTGAAACCATCCGATCTTAGATTGGATGATTGAGATTCATCACCTGGCATCGCTTTTGATGCGGACGCCATGTGGGATCCTCGCCCAATACCGCCATGCCATGTGGGAAAGGCACGTAGGCTGCCATGTCGCTTGCAGCTTTAAAATGATAAATCATTATAAATTAATTAGTAAATTAATTATAACTCTTAGAAAATTTAAAAAATCATAGAAAACTAAATATAAATCCAAAAAATACAAACTTGGGCTCTATGGATTCATATTGATGAAATGAATCCATTAAAATTAAAATCAAATTAATTTTTGGATATTTTGGACTTAATTTGTTTGAATGAAATCAATTAAACTTTAAATAATCACAAACCATTAATCCAATCGAAATGAAACTTTGGGGAGTTGAAATTGAGATTAAAACACACCTTAGAAAAACATTTCATGAATTATTTCAATGTAATTCATGAGATATAAAATCTCAAATCCCAAACCTCAATTTTAATTAAATAAATTAAAATAAAATAAAATAAATAATGAAAATGGATTAAATAACCTCAAATCAACTTAACAAACTCTAATGAACATAAAACACTAATGAAACTCATTAGAACTCAATAAATCATAAAATAGCTTACTTTGATAATTAATTCAATTAAATAATTAAATAATAAAAAATTTAAATAAATCATAATAAATCAACCAAATCTCAAATAATTATGAATGAACCCATTTTGGAAACATCTTTCAAAGAGGAATCAATGAAAAATCAAATCCTTAAATGATCCTCATTAAATTAGGCCTAATTTGGATTTTAATAAAATAATTAAAACCTTAATCACTTCCTAATTTTGAATCTAATAAAAATAAAACCTTGGAAATATGAAACTGGCATGAAACCCCACTTGCTATAAAAATTTCAAACCCTATTGACCTCTAAATTAGGAATTGTTGAATTTCTAAATCTCTAGGTCAAAATAAATCAAATAATGAATAAGAAAATTCATAAGTCCATAAAAATCATAAATTGATTTGAACAAATCTACATCAACATAAAAAATACTTATGATAGTCTTCCAACATCCTAAATCAAAGAACTTAATCATTATATGCTTAAGGATTAATGAAATTAATAATGCATATTAAGAGTAATTAAACCTTAAATTATTGAAATTGTAATCAAACAAACCAATGAAATCTTAAATCCATAATCAATCTAACCTAAAAATGAATTCAAACATTAACCTAAGTGCATTAGGTCAACAAAAATTAAATCAAATGAAATCAACATAAATTCACAAAATTATATAACTCAAACAAAATAATAATTCAAACTAAATCAAATGAAATAATTAAATGAAATCAAATTAAAAAATTAAATTAAATCAAGAATGAAAATAAAAATCAAATCAAAAGAAATTTAATGAAGAATCCAATCTCAAAGACAAGAATGGAAACATTAATCCAAAATCCAAACTAATTTAAACCCAAATCATCTAAATAAAATTAAAAGAATTATTTAAGATACTTAAGGATCTTAGTTAGACCTTTGGGATGAATCTTCTTCTTAGGATGAAGAGTTCATTCCACTAGGAGTTAGGATGTTGAATAGAATGGGTTCCACCCAAAAGTGGAATCTATTCTACTCTTCATTCTTGAAAACCTAAAATTCACTTTAACAAAATAAAAGTGAAAATGAAAATGAAATCACTAAATCATATGAATTGAAACCATCCAGAGGTAAAATCCAAACAAACTCAAGAACCCAAATTAAAACTTAAACTAAAGAGGACTAGTAAAGTTTGGTTACAAAAGTCTATTTCCTTCACACACTAGATCATTAGGTCACATACCCTAGACTTAAGTTAGGTCATTATGTGATTCTTTTATTATTTTCTATGTTGCGATCTGATGTGCTTCACATGTCTATGTGGTGTACTATTTTAGACTACATGTTTAGAATTATTTGCCCATTATACTAGGATGATAGGACGTTCTTTCTAGATTTAGCATTATCTTCTACAAAGGCTAT
Organism: Cymbidium sinense; assembly: GCA_021442155.1. NCBI lineage: Eukaryota > Viridiplantae > Streptophyta > Magnoliopsida > Asparagales > Orchidaceae > Cymbidium > Cymbidium sinense. Next base: position 154,771,072 of record CM038218.1, on the reverse strand, counting down.
GCTAGAAAGATTGCTATCATAAATAAATTAAAATACTATTTTTTTATAAGTATGCTTAAATCCTTAAGCATAGCCTATAGGACAGGTGGGCTTAGCAAGTAGCTAATGCTAAGCTCGTATGTTTGTAAAATATAACTGTTGTGTGCTATTTATATTTTGCTAAAATTTATTTTGCAAGGTTTAGGAATATTTTTTGAATTAAATAATATAAATTTGAGTTTAGATTTAAGTTAGGATCTAGAGGGTCTAGGATTAGCTAGGCAGTGGTCCCCTGTGAAGCCCACTCGATGTCCCTGAAGAAAGAGACAATCCTAGAAAGAAGACCCATAGATCTAGACTTGTAGTTCTAGACCAGGCTATATAAGGGCAGAGCTCGCCCATTTGCTCTTTCATCCGGGGTGTATAGCGGCACCTAGTCACGTTGGCCTTTTTATTAAATTAAATTAGCTTGATTTATTTTGTGCAATAGAATCAACCTATTTTTCTAAGTTTTTTTTCTATGTTGTGTTTTTCTTTGATTGAATGCCTAGACGATTATGATCATAGGAAAAATTAAATTTTATACCCAACTTAAATCTAAACAATTAAAACAAATAAAAAAAATTTGAAACTTCACCTAAATTAAAGCTTTAGGCAAAACATAAAATCAAATAGACACAATTAGGTCTTGAAACCATGAAATCATATTATTCTAATCCATGAATGGGAACTTCTTCCATTACACATAAGGGGTATATGACATGTGAGGATGACCACCTTCTTGGGGAAGCCTCCTTCTTTTAATGATTTGACCCATAACCATTTCTAATTGCATGACATGTAGGCATAAAAATGCATACCCATAACCTCAAATGAATCATAAATCAAAACACTTAAAAAATATGAAAAATGTGCATTAGTTAGATGCATTTCATACCTTATATGATCTAGGGATTTGGGAGTGAATCTAGGATTCTTATATTCATTTCCTAAAAAAGAAAACAACTCAGCCATCTTGCATTCATGAGACTTGGTGATGAATTTAAAATGAACTTAAGTGGTGTTAGCTAGTAGCCCCTCTAGGCGGGTTGTAAATCTAGAAGAGTTAGGGATAGGTTAGTTCCCTCAAGCAAGAGGAATGGCCGTTAATTCTCAAAAAAATAAAACTAGGTCGAGCATCTAACTAATCTCAGAAGCACATTTATACAGGCTCTGAAGCATCCCCCCTTTGAGTAAGTCTTCAACCCTAGGTATTTCTCCAGTCTGGTGCTACTAGAATCTATACCTAGATTTCTAAGAAAATATCAACTCAAAATTTAAAGCCCAATTATAAGATAATTGAAGTGCCTATTGGCATCCCAATATCTACGAGCATTTCCTACTTCATCCCATTTGGATTCCAAGAATAACTCTTTCCACTTTGGATCGTTCCCAATTGAAAATCTCAAAAATCAACCCTTTAAAAACTAACTTAGAAATCCTTAGAAATAATGATTTATTTCTTTAATCGAGTATTCTTATTAAGAGACCCTTTTAAGATGTAATTAACTATAGTGGATTGCTTCTATAAAGAATAATGAACCCAATTTAAAATAAACCCCATTCTACCTTCAATATAGTATAGAGGAAAAATCTCTGGTACATGAAAGACCCATTAGCCTTAGGAGTATTTTATTAAATGATCAAATCTATTATAAGAAAATATGTTTATCTTTCAAGATAGTATGTTTATTTCTTAATGATGCATTTCTTCATCTAAATAAAAATTTTCTAAACTCTACATGGTGTCAAATAAATTTTACTCATCAAGGTTTTTAGTTCCCTATGGAAGCAAGATCCCATAGTTAATTACATTCTAAAAAATCAAAATTTCTTAAGAACACTCTCAATTAAAGTAGTCAATTAATATCTCCAAAGATTTCAAAGATAGGTAATCAAAGAATTGGTAATTTTGAAAAGCAATCGGGAAGAGCTCAAATAAGAAGAGTTCTTAGCATTCCAAGGGAGAATAAGTAGAAAGCACACATGATATTATGAAGCCTAGTGAATAGTCCAATATACCATATAGTGAGGCTTTACATTTTGAAAGAGAGAAAAGTATTTATTTGAGTTGGAATTTTATTAGGATGCTAGGGCTTAGATTCCAACAACACAAGATTGTGAAAATTCCTAAGAGATGATAAGTTATACTCATAGCCCGAGGAAAATTAATAGCCTCTGAACCAATATCTAAAGTGCTCTAATGTAAGCTAAGAGCAACCTAATTCTACTCAGGAAAGTGTGATATATTGGTTCATCTCCACTAGGTAAGTGAACCCATCCCAACTCTTCTGGACTTGCAATTGCTTGGAGTAGTTGCCAGCTAATACCTCCTATGATTTCAAAATCATGTAGACTAGTCATATGTTAATGCAAGATAACTAGATTATTATTAATTAGAAAGAAATATAAAATCCTAAACTCACTCCCTAAGAGACTAGATCATGTTTGACATGAATACATGACTTAAGATAATGCAATAAAAATTACATATTTTATTTCATTTTGACTCATTATTTTGGACTAAAGCTTGGGATAAATTTTGCCTAAATGCATAATTAAAGTAGGTTATGAGCTCAATTAGAGAAGGGGTGTTCTCCACTATAAAGGACTGCCCTCATAGGTCAAGCCTATCCCCTATCGTGCAAGAATGGAGATTCCCTACTTTCAAGGGTGAAATAATATGATATGCATGACGACATACAATATTTTGCTAAGTGATTGTTAAATCTTTTACTTATCTTGATTATAAACCTAGGCTTTAAAGTGAGGTTATGAGTTGATTAAGATTTTAATTATAAGTTATTAATGAGGGTAAAAAATTTATTTTTATCCTAAAGAGTCATCAGTATCCAGGCAATCATCACACTTTAAGAAACCCATAAAATATATGTTATTTCTATTTCAAAATCTAGACATAATAATTAAATATTTAAATTTAATAAAATAATAAAAGGCCAGTGCAACTGGGTACCGCCATACACCTCAAAAAAAAAGAAGTTGGATATTCAAGCTCTACCCTTATACAACCCATATTACAATTAAATTTTACAAATAAAATAAATGATATGGGGGTCTTCAATTCTTATTCTTCTTCCTTACTTTGGAATTGCTTGCTCTAGGCTTCACTAGGCCTCCCAAGTCTTTGCCTTCTAGCTACTATTGATCTTAAACCCCATAACACTAATCTTAATCCTATTGCAAAATTACATTTTTATAAGAAAAATAACTCTAACTACACCTACAAAATAAATATTAGCTAAATAAATATATAAACCAATCAATTATATTTCACATATTTAGACTTAGCAACCTGCACTTGAGTAACAAAGCCCACCTATCCTAATTGGATTATGCTTAGGGACTTAAGCAGCACTTGTAAGCAAATGACATTTTAATATTTTATTATTATAATGATCCTTTAAGCATAATTCCCTACCAAAAATATCATTAGGCTAATAATGACCTAACATCCAATCTACGCACAAGCAATCCTAACTTCCAGTTTAAAAATATTATATCACAAAAGAAAATGTATCACCACAATAAACAACGGCCTAACCTAATACTAAAATCAGTGACTTAATATTTTAAAGTGTGTGTTGAAGCTAGAGTGTCATATGTCCTAATTGAATTTTAGAGTTAGAGCTTTCTAATGAGTGAGCATTCAAGTTATCCATTAGAGGTGATTGCATTTAAATTCATTTATTATCCTTGATTGGATTTTAAATTATGCATATTTTGTTCATTTTTTTATTTAGGGTTTAATATTATAAAGAGAAGAAAGAGAGTTAACTCTCTTTATTCCTTAACCTAGGTTAATTTCTAAAGTATAAATTTTTGTGATTTTTGAACGTTCATAATGGACTTTAAAAAATTTTAATTAATCATATATTTAGATTTAGCTAATTGAATTTTATTTATACATGGAAGCTTTAAGGTTAAATGAAGCTAAGTCATTATCAAATGCATAAAGTTTTATCACTTCAATTTTATTATCAATAACATTCTCATTTCATTTATTTATTTAATTTTGTTCTAATACATATACATGCATCACTTATGTATTTTATTTTATACACTCGATATATGAACATGCATAAATTTGATAGCAGAAGAATTTTAATTTACATTTGAACAAATATATACATGTATAAGAAACTATGCAAGTACGTGCTATTATTAAACCAGGGAAGTGAGATTATCTAAGACCTTTTTGAAACTCTTAAAGCCTCATATTTCTGGGATGTCCAGATTATATACTTGCTAATTCAAATGCATATACACACATGTATAAATGTAAAGATGAAATCATGAAAAGTTCCAAGTTGTTATCTTTTAATCATGAAAAAATAAGTTAGCTCCATGTTTATGTTTTCTCATTTATGACAAATGTTATAAGTATCAAGCTAGGATTTAGATCACTTAATTAATAATTAGCACATAATTTTAAAATAATTTAAGATTTATTAGTGATAGTAGCTACATCATATATTTATACTTATCCAACTCATGCAGTTAAATGCAACATATCCTTTTGAATTTAAAATATGAATATATGAAACATATAGCATGTATATTTATGGTAATTGAAATAAAGTGATTAAACATTATCAAATGACATACTTAGCTGCATTAAGACCTAAAGGGGAATCATACTAAATAAATTTTCCTTAAACTTAATCAAAGCTTCTTTAGGATTTAATATTTTATGTTTTTGGGTTATTTAATCCTAAAGCAGAGAAACAAGAATTAAGTTATAACCCATACCCATGTTAGTTAACTAATGAGTTTAAAGAGAGGTTAAGTGAATTTTAGAGTTTGATTAACTTTGGTTTATTAATAAATCACTTAATTACCCTCCCAAAAAGTCCCTTAATTTAATTTACTATTAAGCAAAGGCCTATGAAATATGATGATGCAATTGAAAATAATATTAGTAATGTACTAAAGATTCTAATGCAATTAGGCCCATGTTTAAATAATTAATTAAATTAAGAGGATTGAGTTAATTACTTTCATGATTTCTCAAACCTATGGAAAATCTTAATTTCATTTAAATCCTTATGTTAACTAAGCACATAACAAGTATTAATCAATCTTGTTGGTTGTATTAATTATGATGATAATGTAATAATAATTTTTAAATTCTTTATTTTTATTTTTAATACTATTTAATTATTTAATTATTTAATTAAAGGGGATTAAGAATGAACATGAGAAAAATAGTTAAGAGGGGAGGTCCTAATTATTTTTCTTAGTCATTCTTACTATTATGATGATTAATTAACCTTCACTAATTAATTTCACTATTTTCTTAATCTTAATAATTATTAACTCACTCAAAATAGGTAATTAGAGTTTGAATTTATGAAATTCCTAGTACACTTGGCAAATATATCCAAGAAAATTATGGGAGTGAGGGGACATCCCATGTAATTGGCATACTAAACCATAGATTAATTGGCCAACTAATTAGAACTTAACTAATATAATTAATGAAAATTTTAAACCTTAATTAGCCACTATTCATGGATAAAATTTAAATATTTTATTTCTCTTAGATTCTCCTATGTTTAACTTTTTTAAAATGAGTTTATTTGTATTTTATGGAATTTTCTATAATTATTTATGAAATTTTGAAATTCTAGCTAATTAATAACATTTTTAAGCATTAATTAACCCATTTACACAGTCGACGTCACTCAAATGCTAAAGTGTCAGCGCTTTCACGTGGCTTCATGGGATTGGTTACCTAAACCATCCAATGTGGTAACTAACTCAGCGGCATCTAATGCGATATTATCTTGGTCGTTCGATCTCAGAACAAATGATCGAGATTAATCCCTTTGATTCTAAAGGGATTAAATAAAAAAAAATCTAAAGTAATTAATCATGGTCGTCCCTTCTAATCATGCAAAATGGATGATCGATGATCCGTCATCTTGTGAGCACGGGAAAATGGACATCATCCACCTTCAACCACTCAATCCGTGCTCATTTGATGGTGGATTTGATTCCAAAATGATTAGGGAGGAAATCTAAGGGGATCCTATGATGGAATTCTCATGAGAATGAGATTTCTTTTAAAAAAGACTAACAATCCTACGGTTTCCAGATTTTACCTTGTTGGAGCTCAAGACCAACGGTCCAATGATTGAGGTAGCTTCATCTTGAAGAGATTAAGCCCTATTGAGAAGATAGTGAGTTGTCTCCCCATCGATCACTCTGGACTGTGGCCACTGCTTACTAGAGTTGGTCTTGGAGTGGCTTCCGATGCTCAATTGATTGAGAATTGATTTGTTTTGCCTCACCAGAGTGTGATGAAGGTGTGGGAAAGGTTAATTTAGCTTTGGTGGAGGTTTGGTGAGATTGGAAGGATGGAGCTCTCGGGTGTGGATGGAGCTTGGTCTCGCTGATGGTTGGGTGCATGGGGAGCTCGAGAGAAAGCTTGGGACTGTGGAAAATCTCCTATGGAAGGTCTATGTGAAGCTTGGATGGATGGGAAGAAGTATACCATCCTTCCCAGCTGAACCAAGGCTTGGTTTAACCTTTGGCAGCCGTTCGACCGAAGTTGGTGGCTAGAGGTAGCAGTGGATTGATGGGTTGGAGGTGTTTGAGTGGACAAGTGAGTTTCATGGGTTACCATGGAGTGTACACTCCTCCTTAGGTGGACCAATGGTTGGCCAAGTGTAAGGCTACCCTCTCTTGGCCATGAACTGAACCCAATAGCTTTGGGTTAGCTTAGGTCAGTGGTCTTATGCCCACCGAAGGCCAAAGGTGGCTACTAAGGGTAGGAGGAGCAGAGAGCCCTTCCAAATAGAGATTTTATCAAAATTGGAGGGCTTGGTTCTCAAATCAAACCGTTCACCATGGGTTGGGTCCACTTGGGTAGGTCAATGGGGACTTAAGGGTGAGTCATGCCAAGTTTGATTGGGTTTGAACTTAGTTTAGTTGGTTTGGCTCAATTTAATCCATGTAGGTTAAATTGGGTTCATTTGGGCTAAGTTAATCATTTGACAAATTGGGTCAAGGGGGACTTGGGTTATGTTCCATTGGTCATTTGGGATCAGTTGGTGCAATTGGTTTGGTCCAGGTAGAATTGGATTTGGATTTGGTTCATGTGAGTTCACTTGGGTCAAATGAGCTAGGGTGATCAATTTGATCAAATTGGTCAAATTGGTTTGGGTGAGGGGTTGATTTATTTTCAATTGGTCATTTGAGGTTGGTTGGAGGTGTTGGTTTGAATTGATTTAGACTAGATGTGATTTGGCTCAATTTGATCATTTGGGTCAAATTAGGTCAAATGGGTCAATTGGCTTAGTTTGACCAAATTAGCTTTAATTGGTGATTTGATTATGCTCAATACTCAATTTGTGATGTATGAAAATCATTAGGTGCAATAAATCTGGGTTAGGATATGATTTGGCCCAATTTGACTTTTTAGGTAAAATTTGGTTAACTTGAGTTAAGAGGCTAAATTGGCTTGGTTTAGTCCAATGAATTACAATTGAGTGATCAATGATGGTCTATAATCACTAAGAAATGTATTGAACAACTTGATTGGGTCCAATTGAAGTTTGATTGAAGTTTGATCTAATTGAGCTATTTAGGTCAACATAGGTCAAGTGGTTTGATTAAGTAGGTTTGGTTCAATTGAAGTTATATAAATGTGAATGTTTCAAATGATGTTGATTGATGGCTTTGATTGTAATTGATTTTTTTTATATTGGGTTTTGACTTATTTGAACCCTTTAGGTCAAATGAGTTGACTTGGGTCTACTTGATTCAATTAGGTTAATTGATTTGATTGAATTGATTAGCATAACTTTTGATGTTTAATTGAGTGTTTGGGAATGATCAAGAAGTTTAGGTTAGGTTCGATTGGCATGAATCAAGTTGAATAGGATTTTTGTATTATGAAGTTCAAATAGGTTAACTTGAGTTAGAGCCTAAGTTGGTTTTGCTTAGATCTTGGATAAGAATCAATCAAGTTCAATTGAATTCAAATGAGTTTGGGTATATTAGGTTTCAAATATGGTGGTTGGGTATTGGGTTTGATCTTCTTAAGCTCAGAGAGGTTAGGTTGAATCACCTTACCCTCTTTAGCCAAGTTGAACCAAGATGGATCAAATTGAGCCTAGATCGAATTGGTATTTTGGCTTGGAGCTTGTACTATAATCATTTGGTTTGGATTAGGTTAGTTAGTTGACCATGAACTTTGGTTGGGTCTTAGGTAGATGAGGCTTCACTCCACCTAAGGTAAGTTCTAGTCTTAGAGTTATACCTTATGAGTCTCCGGGATCTGCTTTGGTGTTCCCTTAATCAGGAAGTGTCCTAGTCTTAGGGAAGTCTTAGTGCTAAAAAAAATCCTAAGTCTAGGATGAGGGTAGTCAACCTCTCTCCAAAAGTGAAGTCAACAAGTACTATGAGGTTTAGGATGAGCAATGGCTTCAAGGCTTAGACTTGGGAGTCTCTATGATGCTTGGAGTGATAATCCATGAAGTGAAGCAAAAATGAAGATTAAAGACCCCCATAGTTTTATTTTTATTATAAAATTAATTATAATTTGAGTTGTATAAGAGTATAACTCGGTTACCCAACCTTTTTCTCTTTTAGGTAATGATGAATACAGACCGACCTTTATTATTTCAATTGATGAAATTTGTTTTGTTTGTTTATAAAGATTGAGTAATAGAAATGACATATTGTTGTAAGTTTTTTAAAGTTTGATTATTTGATGTGTGGTTTGGATACGGCAAGCTCTTAAAAAAGTCTACCCAACTAATCAATTTTAATTAAATTTTAATAACTCATAACCTTATTCTAAAGCATAGGTATTTAATCAAAGAAATAAAAGATTTAAAAACCATTTAGTTGTATAATTATATGCTACAATATCATGCATACATATTATTTTCTTCCTTGTAAATAGGGGGTCCACTCTTGCACGATAAGGGACACGGCTTGACTTGCTATCTCGTAGTAGAGAACACCCCTTCTCTCTGATTTAACCTATGACTCTATTTCATCATGCATGTCAGCATAAAATCTTTTCAAGCCTGAGTCTAAAATGCCGAGTCAAAAGATTAAATAAAATTTATAAATTTTGTTACATTAATCTAAGGCATGATTTTCATATCAATCATGATCTAGTCTCTTAGAGAGTGAGTTTGGGACTCTAGATTTAGTCCTAATAAATAACAACCTAACTATTTTGTATTTACATAAGATTGGCCCACATGAATTTGAATTATAGGAGGTGTCAACTGGCAGCCACTTAAGATGATTGTAAGTTTAGAAGAGTCGAGATTAGTTCACTCTCTCTAGTGGAAGTGAACCAATACATCCCACTTCACTGAGAATATTTAGGTCAAGCTCTTAGCTTGTGCAAAAGCATTTTAGATGTAGGTTTAGAGGTAGCCCATTTATCCTTTGACGGGTGTAAATCTTCACTTCTTAGGTAATTTCAATCTTGTGTTATTAGAATCTAAGTCCTAGCCTTCTAATGAAAATGTCACTCAAATAATCATAATTTTTTCCTTCAAAAATATAAAGCCTCACTATATGATAGATTAAAGCCCTCATTAGATTTTCTAGTATCATGAGTGCTTCCTACTCATTCTTCTTTTAGAATCCATTAAGAAATCTCTCCATTTGAACTTTCCCATTTAATTTTCCAATAATTGACAATCCTTTGACATCAAAATATTAAAATTTTTAGAGATATTAATTAACTACTTTAATCGAGAGTATTCTTAAGAAATCTCCATTTCTTATGATGTAATTAACTATGGGGGATTACTTCCATAGGAAACTTAAGAGCTCAACTTAAAATAAATCCTACTTTACTTCATTTATGTAAAGTAGGGGAATGATCTATGTTACACATAGACCATCAAACTTAAGAGTCATTATCAGATGATTGAGTCCATTATAGGGTGATGTTTCTACCTCTCGAGGTAATACATCATTCCTTAATGTTATACTTAATCATTTCAATAAGTACCCCATAAGATCTGCATGATGTTTTTGTGACTCCAAATATAAACACCATAAACTAATATTTCATTTTCTTCATTTTTATCTTCTAGCCCTATGTCTTTTAATTTCCTTCTATTTTTTAATTCAATTACTTTACAATGTTCTTTACCTTTATCTTTAGGATTTACTTCTATGTTACTAAGTAAATTCCCTTGATCTATTTATAAGGTTATTAGCCAATTGTCCTAATTGAATTTCTAAATTTCTAATTGAAACTCTTTGGTTTTGTAATTAAGTTATCATTTGTATCACTAATTCTTTTAAAGTAGGTTTTTTTTCTTTAGTTTGATTTTGTGGAGGATGTCCTAGTAGAATGATTGATCTAAAGTTAGAGTTTTAAGGGTTATAATTCCTATTATTCCAACTTCCCATATTTCCATTATGATTAAAGTTTGCATTATTATTCTAGAAAAAGTTTGGGTGATTCCTCTAACCCTAATTGAACGTAATTGAATAAGGATCATTTGATTTATTTGAGATATAGTTAAGTATTTTCAAACCTTGATTAGCTTGATCTTCCAGTACAGTTATTTCAACATTTTTTCCCACTTGATTCATTTTATTAATATTTTGATTAATTTCTAAATTGTTTAATTCTTTAGATAAGAAATCTACTTGAGGTCAACATTGCAATCATATCATTATTATTAACACTGGCTACTTTCTTAGGGTTTAATCTATCAGAAGGCCATTAAAAATTATTAGTTGTCATTTTCTCTATTAAAGCATAAGCTTCCTTAAAAAGTTTTGACATTAGGTTACCACATGCTATAAAATCTATGATAGTCCTTAGAGATCCTACTAAGCTGTTATAAAATGATTAAATGATAATTCAATCAGGTAATGAATGATGAGAACATTTCATTAATAATTTTTATACCTCTCATAAGTCTCATATATAGATTCATTATCTAATTGTATAAATGATGTAATATCATTTCTTAGCTTAGTAGTTTTAGATGGTGGAATACATTTTGCTAGAAATTTTTTAGATAATTTGTTCTATGTTGTTATTGATCCTTGAGGTAATGAATTTAACCACATTTTAGACTTATCTCTCAAGAAGAAAGGGAGTGATCTTAATCTAATAGCAACATCACTTACCCCATTATATTTAAATGTTACATAATTTCTAAGAAATTGGTAATATGCATATGAGGATCTTCAATAGGTGAACCCCCAAATTTAGAGTTTTACACCATTTGAATTGTAGATGGTTTTAGTTCAAAATTATTGACTTGAATAGTTAGTCTAGCAATACTTTGATGTACTCCATCTACTATTTTTGTAGAATAATTCCTAAAAGGTCTAGATGGTTCTCCTACTGGTTGATTGTCTATTGTTAGTGTTCTTACTTATTTTCTATTTTCTTTTCTAATTTTCTTACAAAGTCATATGATTTCTAAGTTCAATGATAGTAATTCTATAGTATTGTCTCTACACATGCATAGTTTAGAAATCACAACTTTGGTTTAAAACTAAAGCAACAATATACTAAATAAGTACAAAGATATTTCACATTTAATACATAACACACATACACATAATATAAATGTTGAATTAAAAATAGTTCAGCAATAATAATATTAATTTAATTAAAATTACTATTTTACTTATAATCCCCAACAACGATGCCAAAAACTTGATTGGTTATTTTACCTTATATGCAAGTGCTCGTGTCACATCAAGTAATACAAAATGAGTTGAGTATCATTCCAAGAAGAATTAGACTAAACATTTATATTAAGTTAAGTATTAATCTTTTAAAACATAATTTTTATTCAACAAAATGTAAAATGTTTAAGCCAAATAAATATCTACTATTTTGCAAAGATATTAAAAGTCTAATTTTTATATTTTTCTAAAAAATATAAGTGTTGTTCTTAAGTTTTTTTTAAATAGTACTCTCAATTTTTGGATTATGGATTATATTAGACTAAGTGGTGAAATTAATTTTAAGATTCTAGTGTCAACCAAGAGCAAAAATGCTATACTCTCTATGTCCAGACAAGTATAATCAAACTAATCTCTTTACCTATTTTTCTATGGTGCCAAGTAAATTTTGATTGGTTGTCTTACCCATATTTCTTTTTAAATGATTACAAATCCTAAAAATAGTCATATGTTTAATGACTATTTAAGACTTCAGGACTATCTAGCACATTAATGACTATTTAGTACATCTATTTGCCTTTTTCCTAAATATTCTTCTAGGACACCATTGATATCTCAAGGTCATACTTAATTTTAACTTTATAATTTGTTAAATCATAAGTAAATGAAAGCATGGAAAAAAGAAAATTGTAACTTTCTTGAAAAGAATGAATAATTTTCTTATATTAATCCATAAACATAGTTTAATATAATATAATACAAACATAAAAAAACTCACATAAATTTAGAGCACTTTATAGATTAGTGCTTTATAGTAAAGAATAAGATAATCTTATTTAACATTTACAAAATAAGACATAAGGTAAACAAAGAATCAAGGAAAGAGCACATCGAGTAAGTCTTATAAGCCCACCCTTGTGATCCTCTACTACTTCCTTGTGAAAATATCTAGCATCACCCATTGAAAAATTCTTGATTGTTGATCTGCCTCCACAAACTACTAAATCAAAACACTTTACCACACTACCCACACAAACTCTCACAACACTTGGACTGTCACTCTCCAAGTACTTCACAAAAAGTCACACACACAGTACGCTCACCCACTTGCCAAGAATTTTGAAAAAGCTTTTTACACTTAGAAATGTCCCCTATTAATAGCCTAAAATAGCCTTGATCAATTACTCTTATGCTTTGCCAAAACTACCTTGATAACTACTTGAAACCGTCATTGAACTATCATGAACCTATTTTTGTTGGGTCGTAGCACTACAACGTTGTGCTTGTTGTCTTTGTTTCATATTTTTGCCTCTGGTGCAACGCTACAATGTTGCTTATGTAGTGCCTAGGTGTTGAGCTTACTATAAAATATCCCAAAATGAGCTTAATCCAACACCGCGATGCTATTGATATAGCACCTAGGTGTTGGCCTTGCTGTTGATTTGCTCCAATTTAGGCTATTTTTAGAGCCTGGGTGTTGGGCCTAAATTTCTTTTTTTTTCATATGTTTGAGAAATTTCTTATTACAATGCAAAATATACTTAAAATAAACACATTTTAACATATAAAACATGATAAAGAGATTACGATTACATGAAATTTTTACAAATTTAACACTTATTGGGGATCTTTGTAAATATAATTGTTGTGAGTTATAAATTCATGGCAGTTGTGTAAAAAATATTTTATGTCTTAGCTTTGCATGAAAATTTGATATACACATAGATAATAGAGAAGAATATATGAAATACTAAAACTTTTACATGAAAAATCTAAAAGGAGAAAAACCATGTGGTATGGCCCAAATCAAAATAATCCACTAGGTATATGTGGTTATAAAATTCAACTTTTCTCTTTAATTGGAGAATGCAAGAAAATTTTGACTTGAGGTGCCACTTAAGCGAGCTTAATTCAAATTAGAAAGAATTACATGTTTACTTGCAATTCTTATATATTTATAAATCTAATACCCTCATTTTTTTTGAGCTATTAGGCCCATGTATTTGTGTGCACCCTTAGCAAATTATTAGTAGGTTTGCAAAATGAAAGATATGTGTTAATTTTTTATTATGAATTTTATTGTTAGGGTAATAATTTGGAAATTTGAGATATAATAGTTTTGTAAATATATAAAAATTAGATGATAAGTATATAATTATTCCTTCAAAATAATATTAATTTAACCTAGTGATCTTCAAGTTAAACACTTGTCTCATACACCACACAAAAAATACAAGAAATAAATAAAATCATAATAATTTTCTTTTTCAATAAAATAATTGAATTTCTCTATTATATATTTTTATTTTATTACTCTTATATATAATAGTAATAGTAACAATAATAATAATAATAATAATAATAATAATAATAATAATAATAATAATATATTAATTTGTTTGCCAAAATAAAATTTCAATATTTTTGTGGGAAAATTTTATTAACTTTAAAACTAACTTAATTTTAGTGATCAACACAACATTAAGAATGTTATGCCATCTTAAGAGATTGAAATTCAATTTTATAATAGATTCAAAGACTACCAGAAATAGGGTTTTCTTACTATTGTACCTAAATTGTACATAGAGAATGATATACTTTATCGAGAGATAGAAATATTATTCGATTATGAATTCAAATACAATAACTATTTACTTTGTTTATTGGATAAATAAGAATTTCTTTTCACGAGGAGTCATAGATTTCGATCTCTTTAGCTCACAAGAAAGATTTTCAATGTTTTCCTAGTTTGAATTTTCAAAAAATTATTTAGTTAAAATTTAAATTTCATTTAGAATATGGGATATAAGTTTTCTATGGAAGCAAATCCCTATAGTTAATTACAACCTAAGAGCATAAATTTTGAAGGACACTCTTGATTAAAGTAGTGGTAAAAATTTTATGATTTGTTCAAAGTTTAAATCCAAGGATTGATATTTAGGAAATTCAATTGGAATTAGATCAAATTAGGAGCAATCATTTTATTTATTTATTTATTTTAGAATCCAAAGGAAGAAATTAATGAGCACACGATATTGAGAAACTCAATGCAAACTATCCAAAAATTGGGCTTTATATTTTTAGTGTTCAAATTTATTTTATTCTGAGTTGATCATTTTATTAGAAAGTTGAAACTTATAAACACAAGACTATGAATACACATGGAAAGCGAGGACATTATGATATAGCCAAAGGAAATCATGAGTCTCAAAATCTAAATTAAGTTAAGAACTACTATCAAGTAGTTATTCAAGACTTAGTTTAATGGCATGCAATATGACTTATAGATTTTAACTTAACTTAGAGTTGAAATAATCCTGACTCTATTGAATTTACATTCCTACCTTGATGGACCATCAACTACCCATATAATCGCACTAAAATCATGAGGTCTAGTTACATGCATATAAAAAATAAGTAATGTTATTATTATTTAGAAAGAATCATAGTCTTAACCACAAACATTTTGTACATAGGCTATGTAATGCTCTTAAGCTAAATGTATTAAATTTTTATTTTTATTTGTTTCTTAATTAGTGATGAATCTAATATGTAATGCAATGCCATATCTTAGTTTGGCACTACCTTAATACACATTTTTCTTTTTTAGAATACTATCACTCTCAAAGGTGAGATGCCCCCTATTTGTGTAATGGAGACATATCATTCTAAGAAGAATA
The DNA here is from genome assembly GCA_021442155.1 of Cymbidium sinense. Lineage (NCBI taxonomy): Eukaryota > Viridiplantae > Streptophyta > Magnoliopsida > Asparagales > Orchidaceae > Cymbidium > Cymbidium sinense. Next base: position 154,755,716 of record CM038218.1, on the reverse strand, counting down.
AAGAAGCAATATGAATGCATATATGGTGGCATAACATAAGGGGTGCTTTATTTTTTATTATTATGTCAGTTAATTAACCTCTTTGATTCTAATAAAAAAAATATTCCTAAATCTATTATGACTTATCTAAGCATATAATCATTATCACAAAAATAAATTATAAGTAAGCATTTCATTTCATCTAGAGTGCAAGTAAAAGAAAATAAATCATCACAAACAAACAAATAATCTCAGATACATTATAAAATAATAATAGTGTTGGGTCCATAAAATGCAATCCAAAAAAAGAAAGAAAATTGCCTTAGAGCTTTGTCATATATGGCTTAGCTTAAACCTATTGATATATAAACTTAGTTTCTGGTTCTTTTAGCCAAGGCTTCTCCTTTGGAATTTTTCTTTGCTTCTTTTCATCAATCTTTTAGAATCCCATTGGTTTATAATAAAACTTCCTAAGATTCTAAAGAGTTATATTTATAAAAAGAAAATTGCAACATTATCCTTTCGAAATAGAGGTTAGTCCAACATTTATATTTAAAGTAAATAGCCAATCATTCATCATCATCACATAGCATGTCACCTATACTATTGGTCATGCTTAAGAGGCTTTAATATTTTATGGCATTATTTATTAGCATCTCTTATAAGAAAATTTATTAAATTTAAACATTACACATCACAATGTCATCACAGTATTTCTCTCTTTTAAGCATGACCACAAAAAAAAAAAAAATCATTAGTCTAGTTATAAAAAAAGTCTATAAACATCACATAGCTATCTTAACTCAGCATCACAAATCTATCCTATAGGAAACATCACATCACAATAATGAGAATAAACCAACCCTAACCTAAGAGTCATGTTTCTAACAAGCAAATTTATGTGCAAGGTCGTGAGGGTATTTGTCTATGAGGTCTCAATCTATAATTCAGTTTTCTAGAATTTAATTAGATGTTAATTTTAATCAAGGTTTTAATTAAGTGTGATAAGACTCACCCATCCAGTATTTAAAGGAGTGTTAGCTATATTAAATTGTAAATCAATTAAATTTAATTGGATTGTAATCAAAGCTATCAACCATTTAGAATTGTATAACTTCAAATAAATTTGATTTAGCTAACTTGTTTGCCATCTTTTAATGAAGGTTCAAATAAGTCAATAATTATTGGATTTAGGTCATTTCATTTAAGTTTGACTATTTAAGTAAAGCATAATTAACTTTGAGAATATACTTGGATTTCTACCAAATTGAATCAAGTTAGGTTAATGAAGGTGAATATCTACTCCAACTAATGAATAACTCATGTATGGTTTGATTAAATCTAACTTAGATAAGTTTTAAGCAATTAATAACTCATATGGGTTATTAATGAAATTATGTATTTTGAACTCATTTTAGATCTAGATTTTTTTTTAAAATGATGGACTTTGATTAGCATCAAAGTCAAGGTTTGATTGAATTTGAATTTGCTTTCAAATATTTCATTAAAACTTTGTTTAAGAAGATCACTTATCCAAGTTTAATTGAATTGGATGTAAATTAAAATATTTTAACTAAACATAATCCTAATAGGTCATGATCAAGTCAACCAAAGGTTTAGATTAATTTAAATTTTACTAAATTTAATCCAAGCTTATTAACAACTAATTGATGCTATTAGGATGTCCTTTAGATATTCCAAGTTGTTTGAATGCACTCGCCTTGAGGAATCCTTGATGGGCTAGATGGGTCAAAGATTTTGATTTAAAGTTTAAGCATTTAATTTTATTTAAATTATAGTTCCTAATATTTTTTTCCCAATAATTAAGCTCATTAAGAATCAAATTTTTTGAAAAACTAAATATCTAAGCTTGGTTTAATCAACTTCATTCAACCAATAGTGAAAAAGATTTTAAATGATGTAAAGATTGTTCCTAAATTATTTGGAAATAATTTTGAAGTTCAATTTTGAATTTTGATTGAATTAAGCCAATTTGAACCATTTGAACAAAATAATTTGACTAAGGTTCAAACTTAGTTTAAATGACTTTAAAACATTTTAGAGTCATATTGAATTCAAGTTAAAATTATTTGAGAGATTTCTTTTAATTTTGAGGGATATTTTAGTAATTTAAGAAATTCTAATTATTTTGATCACATCAATCTTCCTAAAGCTAATAATAGCTTTAATAGGAAGGTTAAATTTTTGTTTAGGTTAAACTTATTATTAAGGATATGTATACTAGAGCTATTATTTGTGTTCAAACAAAAGGAGGATTGATCAAATATTTTTCTATTTAAATTGGATTACACCAAAGATCGGCTTTAAGCCCATATCTTTTTTACTTTAGTTATGGATGTTTGTACTAGGCATTTACAAGTGGATGTACATTGATATTCTTCTTGTTGATAAGACTAGAGAGGGGGTTCTAGAGAAACTTGAATTATGGAGGTCAACCTTAGAGTCTAAAGATTTTCATTTAAGTACATCTAAAATTAAATATATTGAGAGAAATTTTAATTGTAAAAGATCTAATAGTAAGATTGTGACATTGGGTGATCAATTCATTAAAAAAGAATGAACATTTCAAATATCTCAAGGCTATTAGTCAAAATGACAATGAAATATATGGGAATGTTATTATTAGAATTCAAGTTGGATGGTTGAAGTGAAGTGCATCTGGCCTATTGTGTGGTAGAAAAATATTGTTTAATCTTAAGAAAAAATCTTATAAGATGATTGTAAAACCTACAATGGTAAATAGCACAAAATATTAGCCAGTAAAAGAGAAATATAAAATAAAATTAAGCGGATGAGTGGCTTTATTCTTAAAGATAAAATGTAAAATGAATATATACATGATAAAATTAGAGTACCTCTAGTGATAGATAAAATTAGAGAGAATCATCTTAATTATTTGACCACATAAAGCATCGAATGTCCAATGACCCAACTAGGAGAGTAGATGTATTAGATGCAGCTTATATTAAGAAAGATAAATGTAGACCTAAAAAGACTTGATTAAGCTATATAAAAAAAGACCTTAGTTTATTAAAATTAAATGAGGATTTAACACTTATTAGAACACAATGGAGAAAAATGATTCATATAACCAACCCCATATAGTGGGATAAAAGCTTGTTGTTGTTATTGTTAAACTTACCTCAAACACACAAAGGGAAGGAGGAAGAAAAAAAAAGAGATCAATAATCTTTAAAGAATATTTTTATACCTTCATAATTGAAAATTGAATGTTTACAAAATAAGTACCACCCTGCTTGAATTTCAAATGTCAAGTTATTAATTTTTTTTAGGATGAATATCCCCACAATGGAATATATTATGTTGAATCATACTATATAAAATTCAAAACAAATAATAAAATTTCTATCTCCACATTGTTAAAATTCAACGATCTTTTACAAGGAATAACGCTTTAGACGGTTGTAACTTATTAATATGACGCCCCCATCTTGCGTAAATAAAAGTCCTAAAACTGAATAAAATATAACTGAAATTAATAAAAAAATGTCTGAACAATACATTACTAAGAAGAATCAGAAATAATGGCTCTTAAAATACAAATCACTAACCATAACTTTGTACAGAGAAAGGATCATGTCTAATGAAGCAAAGAAACAGTAGTCACACATTCCCTAACCTCAAAGAGATAGATATTGGTTAATTCCCTCATCAAGCAGCTCTGAGGCAGTTCACAACTAAAGCTCCATAATGTTACCTTTAACTGTCCATTCTTTTCCTTAATCCTCAACTTCAGTGTTGAAGACAAAACTTGGGAATGCTGTTGTCAAGTCCCTGAAAATCATGAGCAGTTATTTTCTTTTAGAGTATATTATTAACATTATAGTTCTTTCAGTAACAGAATTTCTACAATTAATATAGCAGTTTTGTTTATATATGGCAATGGAATGACTTATATAAGGAAAACAACAGAAACTCTAAATATAAAAACAACAACATTGGAAGAAATCATAAATGACAGTGAAATAGAACTGGTTGTAGTCCTTGCTAAGTTGCAAGACAGATGAATAAATAATATCTGTGGGAACTTCATGAGGTGCAGTGAGGCGTTAAACATCCTGAAATTGAAAAATAAGAGCATCAAAAAAGGTAATATAGATCAAAAGGACAACTATGTTGAAATATTCTATCCATAATAATGCAATACAAGTTTCAAGAATAACATTGGATAGCTTGAAACCTTTTAATAATTCATAGATTTATGACATACTTGTTTGAAGTCATTTTAACAGATTGGTGATATGGAAATTGTCTGGAGTGTTTAGGCAGTTCTTAGGTCCAGTTTTGCAATGAAATGGTTATCATTATGTTTAAATTATTCTATACTTCTAATTGTATTCAAATTTTAATTATTTTGTAATAAATATAATTGATATTATTTATTAGAACTAGTCATATTTATTTAGTCATTTAATCGATTTGCAGATCTTCGACAGTTCAAAAAGCAAAGTTAACCAACAAATTTAACAAATAATCATCCACTTTATTTGACAATACAGGATTTCAAGCAAAATGATTTAAGTCTAAGAAGAGACTTTGGACATTAAGGATTAGTGAAGTTCAGCTTTTGATGCCCAACATAATAACGATAGATTTTTTGAAAATGGCTACCTAATTGTGAATGTGAATTGCACTGTCAATGTGATTGGCCGTCAGAGTACTATCTCTCAATACCAAATTGGATGTAAGGAAGAATCTTAATGAGAATTCTTCGCTCAAGGGGAAATTTTCAAAATCACTGAATGTTTTTATAGTGACATCTTATTTCTCAATGAAAAACAGAAACAATTTCTCCTTTGAGGTTATCATGGAATGTCAAATAATAAATTGTATCAATCATAGAGTGCAGTAGCTCCAGATAGTATACTTTCTCTTTTGATGACACCCATTAAAACACAATATGCAAACTATTGCAAGCAATACAAACACCAACGGGGGGAAAGAGCATAAAAAATAGAAAATAAGATAGAAAATAAAAAATATATCAAACACACTTTAAACTAAAACATAAAACTCGAAATAAATACTGCAAATGAGGAAGAGTCATATTCTTCAAAAGTGAAGGGTGTCGAACAACAAAATCCTTCCACTCATCTCTGCCAATTTTGCCATCTCTGTCAGCATCAGCATCTTCAAATGTCTGTACAAAAATACTCGGTCAATATTAGATGATTCAGAATGTAGAAAAATAAAAGTGACATGAAATGTAAATAATTGGAAGCAGACCTTCTCAATTATAGCTTCAAGAAGTTCATCTGGAAGGTTTAACTCGGACTCTGCCAAAATAGCAACTGTCATCTGTTTAACCTGCAGGAGAAAAAGCAAGACATTTGTTTACTTATAATTCATCATACATAAAAAAAGCTATGTCGCACGATTGTTCAAGGAAAAGATAATGCATTTTGAAATAGGAAAGAGTATAATAATGCAGTTGAGGGGTTATCATTTTTAGCAACATGCATCGGAAAAGTTATCAGAAGTTCTTATATGTTCACCCAGGATGGGCTGGTTTTGGGGCCACTTTCCTGTAATCCACCTTTTTCTTTCCTGACATAACCTTGCAGCCCCAATTCCAAGTTCAATGGAAAAAAATTTAAAATAATAAAAAAAATCTTATGGATATCTTTAAAGGAAACTAGCTAAAATAAAGACTGTTAATAATCATGAATAAACCACTATTTCCACTAACATAACCTTAGGATTACTTGAGTAAATTTTCACTGCATTTATTTATTCACTAATTGATGAGTAAATGCACTCAACAATTCAGGAGTACAGTTATCAACATACGTCCCTCGTGCTTGAGCTGAGCTATAATACCGCCTTGGCTGAGTAATAAAGCTCAATATTTAATTTACAACATATACTAATAAGAAATCTAATGTTGCATCTCCTATCGCATATCTATCTCATAAATCATATCCACTATAAATCCTCTTCTAGCCTATTCATTAGAACTATTAAATCACCACAATAACTGTCTTCTCTTCTTGAAGTATACATGTAATGGTTTTAAACATGATAGAAATTCTGAGAAAAGATTGTTTCTCAAATTATTCCTGTTAAGTTACAGGGTATGTATGCAGATTTACATTCAACGAGGTAAAAGAACTATAATAGAATCTAAGAAACTTGCATATGATAAGTTTTATTCTTTCCAAGAACAACATATAGAGCATAAATGCCATAATTAGAAAATAATTACAACAACAAATAGATGACAGGAATTCATGCTTGGAGAAAAGAGAAAAAGGAATAAAAAAAAGGCATCATGAACACAGCTGTGGCGAAAGAAACAGAATAGGAAATGCATTCACGGTAGTTGTGGCGAAAGAAACAGAATAGGAAATGCATAATATCATCAACATCTACAATTAGAATGATGCAATACATCATAGACCTATTACTAGGTCGATGGTAAAATAATAAACACCTTGTGGGTTTGTTGTGTTAGATGGATGCATTGTATTATGTAAATATATTAGGTGGATGTGTTGTATACTTGTGGATGTACTATATATTGTGTGAATTTGTAAGAGTTTAGTGAACATAAATCAAACTCCAAAGACATTATGAAGGAGAAAAATATACATGAGTGATATAGAAGAAAATAAATTTGGAAGGTGGCTAACTTTAGCTCCACTTTTGGGGTTGTACTTGATGAAATACTGACTTAAGAAGCCAATACAAATGCTTACAAGGGATTAATTATGTCCATAGAGTTCACATACCACTTAGTCAACTAAGTGGTCACCTCACTCCACTATCCATAAAAGAGTGGCTAACCATCTTAGTCAAGCAACCACTCACTCCCTTTAGATATGGAATGGACTCCCACTTTTTGGGAAAATTCAAAATTTAAAGATCATGCCCATAGAAAGAGATTTGAGTATGTTGAATTTGCTATAAATTATTTTTAATGCAATACTGGGAACTTTTTGGAGTATTTAGTACAAACAATTCTACTCTTAGGAGCTTGGTGGTCAAAGTCCATTTGGAGATGGTTTTAGTTTCGCAACTCATTTTTCCATTCGTAAGTTTCGATTAAACTCAACTATAGTCTTCCCTTACATCTCACCTAACATCCAATGGTCACACTTTACTTTTCCTTTCGAGAAAAAAATGAAACATTTCCTTAACCAAATTGGCCTAGAGTAGGCTCATCATACATTTTCTTGAATTTACCCTATTTTAGCATTTCAAAATCAATTGAAAATTCCACAAAATTTCAAATATAATATACAAACATTTGAAAAGCCTAGTAGTTTCAAGTTCAAAGGCCTTCCCATTTGAAAACCTTAGTTAATTAAAGTCATCCAATATGTTGTCAGCCTAAATTAGGTTTAAAGGACCATATCATGATTTTGGCTTCATCAACTCAATCAAAAACCCTTGAAAAGTTCCACCCATCTAAATCAATCATTTAAACATTCCTCCACAATCTCTAAATATTTTCATGTTCATTAATTTTTTTCATTTGTAAATCCTAATCCAAAAAGATTGCATTTCCTGCTTTTAGCCTTGGAGGGTAATCCAAGCCGACACTAGTTAGGCCATCTCTTAACCTTATTATGACCAAAAAGACAAGCATATATCTTTTATGGAGCCTTTTCATTACAAGATGGATGTTTATATAAGAATAGATGACTACACATCCTTAAGATATCTTTAGAGATTTTTTTATTTTAAAGTTACATTCAGAAGAAATTGCAGGACATTTAGGGGGAGACAAAACAATCGGTTTTATTGATGTTGACCTACAAGTATGTGCCATAATTAAAACTAAGTGTATATAGCAAAATTTATAGAAAATCAATGTTGACGTCGCATAGTCGAAGTTGAAACCTCCTAATTGCAATCAAATTCGATCAAAAAATCGTTCAAGTCTAAAATTCGGCTTCATAATTGCACTTAAAATATCAAAATTAATAAAATAAAAAATATTGGATCAATTAATTAAAATAAAATTTTTAATGAAATTACGTATATTATAAGCGTCGACAACATCAATAACCTCCGCTCACGAAATTACGTTGCGTTGTGCCAAACATCAAAAGCTATCAAACCACATATATCTAATAATTCAGTCACGAACGCCGATCGATTCGGCGCGACGTCATAATTTAATTTCATTCACCCAATTATTATCGATGTGGTTAAAGTCACCTCCACGTGAATACGATCAGGTTCAAAGACAACAAAAAATATATAAAATTGACACCCATATTACTAACGTTTATTATCAGGATGATTCATCAAAATTTCTATAATTAAGATTAATTATATTATTATTAAGCTAATAATCAATCAACTTAATTAATCCTTATCCTAATCACGCCACCCAAGCCCACAAATTAGATTGGCCGCCCGCTTACTATTGGCTGCCGTTTAGGCAGTCAATTAAAACGAGCGGCTAGCCCTAAAAGCCGAAACGAGGAATCCTTCTCCCTCTCACGCGATTTCTCCCCTCTCTCAGTTCCCAAGCTCTCGGCCGAAGCTCTCTCGTGCGATTCTCTTGCTCTCGGGAGATTTCCTCTTGTCTCGAGCTCCCTCACTTGCTCAGCCGATCTCCTCTCTGCTGTTCATCTCCCTCGAGCAGCCGAACGAGCTCCTTCTCCCTCATTTCGTCAGTGCAAGCCGAGCAGCCGAGAGAAGTTCTTCCTTCCCTCTTTTCTTCCTCCTTCCAACCGAATTTTCAGGTTGTCTCTATTCAACCTTAAGTTGCATTTTCTCTTGGAAGGAATGATTTTAGCAAATCCCTCCTTCATTTGTGCCCTATGGTTGGATATTTTCTAATGGATTTGCAATAGGATGAAGTTAAGGTGTGTTAGATTTGTGGCATGATGTGAGTTGTTTGCAAATTTGCTTGATATATCCTCTTTTTGATACTCAAAGCTTACTCATGTTCTATTATGCACATATATTGGAATGCTTGAGTAAAATGAAAGGTAAATTGATAGGGTTATTGCTTGTATGAAGTTACACTAGTTCTGTTTTGGCTCTTTCTAACGCTTGGCAATCTATTATCACACGAATGATCATTTGATTAAATCTGAAATTTTCAGATTTGTGTTAAGGCTTGGCATGATTGATTGTCTTACTTTTTATTTGTCTCTTTCTACTATTTGGCAATGTTAAAGTGGGATTATCAAATAACCATTTGGTTAAATCTAAAATTTCCAGATTTGTGGTGATGAGTTTAGCATACGTGTTTGTTTTGCCTTCTCTTTATCCCTTTCCACTATTGGATAATAATCATACACGTTTATATATATGAGCTTAGCATGTGTACTTACTTCCTAATCACTATTAGCTAATGTTGCTAAAGATGGAATTGATGTCATTTGAGTTTATTGACATACAAGTGTTTCCTTTATGATTCATGTGATTGAAGTTATAAAAAAAGAGAAGAATGGAATAAAATCTCTCTTTGGCTTTGCTTTCCTTTCTTCCAATCATAATTGGTTTCAAATGTTGAATCTATTTCTATATTAACATGGAATTGGAAAGCTCTTTATGAATTGATGCAACTACCCTTAGTGTTTCACTTGTGGGAATTTTTGGAATATGGAAAGTTTACCTAGCCTAATGGAAGGGTTGAATTTAAATTCATTTGACTTTGCTTCATGTCTCTATTCTTGGGCAAGTACTTGGTTTGGGTTCTATTTGAATTTCATTATCATATGAGCATATGTTTAGCCAAAATATGAGATTTCAGATTTAAGTTCTATCACTTTCAATTTGAAATAATTATTGTGCATCATTTAAAACAGTTTTTGATCATGTGTTCATATCAGATTTGATATTTATTTGAATCACATCGATTAGGTAGTTCTCTTTTGATCAAATATGAAATTTCTACCCTTTACTTTATTGAACATAAAGTGATAATTTGACATATGCAAGTAGTTATAAAAAGAAAAGGTAACACAAAACCTCATTGACATGCAATCTAAAATGACACTCTTTGATTGATTGCAAGTGAAATCATTTGAATAAATTTGCTAAAATTTCTTATTGTCAATGCAAAACTAATATAAAGTTAAAAGTATATGAGCTTGACATTAATTCAAAATCTCTTTTATATGGTTTTGGGATTTTCTTATGTTATGCTTCATTTGAGTATGTTATTTTTTTATGGTATGACAAAGATTTATATCAAAAAATTTACTTGCAAAATAAAAAAATCGTATATCCATATACATGCAAATGCAAGTTTCTAATATCTTTATGATAAGTATCCATTCACATTATTCCAATGCGTAGAAAAATTTGTCTTTATAAATCACGTTATTATTCCAACGCAAAAACTTATGATAAGTATCTTCACATTATTCTAATGTGCGAAAAATCACTCGATATAAGTATCACATCATTGTTCCAATGTAGCGGAAAAATTTATATATAAGTCTTACTCACGTTGTTTGTGTAATGCAAGAAAATCGCTGTGTTATAAAATTCACATTGCTCCGATGTGAAATCTGCTTTTGTGATAAGTGCTTCGTTGTTCTACGTGAAATTTATTATATAAGATTCTGCGTTATTTTGGCAAGAAATCTGCTTTGTCATAAGTCGTGTTCGCGTTAATTCCGATGTAAGAAATTGTTTTGTGATAAGTATCCGTTCATTTTCGCGATATGGTGGAAAATTTATGATATAAGTATTTTCGCGTTATTCCATGTGACAAAAAAATCTATGTTATATAAATATATGCGTCTTTCTTGGCGTGGTAGGTATACTTTCGCTGATTTTACGACATCTACCATGTACTTCTTTATTGGCGTGGTTGGAATTTGTCTCAGCTATCGTGGATGGCGTTAGGAGGTTCAAATTCTAAGAATTAAACTATAAGTTTAACATTTTAGACAAACTTTTGAACCTTATGTATCACAAGATGAATATGAATTAAGATTCAAATCATAAAATGAACACTTAGAATCATGAAGTGTAAGACATCAAATGAATTAAAGAAAGAGACTTAAAAGAATTTGATAACTTGCTCACTAACAAACATATGATTTGATAGCTTAATAGCAAGCAAGGATGAACTTTCAACCATCACTTGACATATAAATAGGATTTTATTAATTAAATCAAAATGGCTTAAGGGATGCTTAAACTAAGCTTGAATCCCCTTAAATTTGCCAATAAATGCAAACTAAACTTCTCAATACATATGTTCAATTTAATTGTATTATATTATGTATTGAAAATGTGAAAAGAATTGAGTTCAAATTAGTTCTCTTCTTGGGAGGAGAATTGAATATAATTTGAGTTGAAATACAAAGACTTGTAAAGAATAGCTCTTTTATGAGTATGAGTAAAGTTTGATAAATTCATCAATGAATATGAATGAGATGCCCTTCATTAAACATTGATGTAAAAATGAATATTTGATCTGAGGCTTATTTAAACATTCAAATGAATGAGATTCTGCATATGCTTATGATCAATCTTACATTTAAGTTTAATGTCTTATGATTTGTACAAGTATTCAAAAAGAATTAAAGTCAAGCATGAATCATGAACCATTCTTACATATGAGTTCATAGTTTTGGACTTCATGCCAAATATTTAATAGAATGATCAATTGTGCATATTTAAATGGTTAATGCATTCCATTGAATTTGAATATCTTTAATATGCAAGTGAGATGAACTCTATACTCTATGAAGCAATGTCTTTTCTACTTAACTATTTGATTCATGTAAATACTTGAAAGAATCAAATTCATACTCTACAGAACAGATGCATACTTGGTTTATTGTAAAACAGATATATGCTTGCATTACTATAAGTATTTGGGGAAGGTCAAATTCATATCTCATTGAACAGATGCTTATATTTGATACATAACAAATATTTAAAAAAGATTAAATATGAACATTTTATAGAACAAATTTGTACTTGATCTATAGTTGAAGGTATTGAAAAACCTGTGCTTACAATTTGACATGTTTGTCACACCAAATACAACTACATTTCAACTTAGACATTTCAATGTCCATATATTTTGAAGAACAAATACTTATATGCATGTTGAAGTATTCATTAGATCAAACACCTAAAAAGATATGCACGATATGTGCAAAACAAAAGAATATATACCTACACTTAGGTTTTTTTGGGGCCGTCAGTTAGAATCTAAAAAAAAAAAAAAACCTAATTATGCCATTATAATATTTTCAATTTAATCTGATATTAAACATAGAATGACAAGATAAAAACTATCAACATCATTGTTAATATATCTTTTCAAGTTCAAAAGCTCAAGAAGAAAGTCCCAAACTCGATCCTCTAGGTTCAATCTAGAGTTGACAAGGTTTGGAGAATGATAGATCTTGAAATAATTAATCTAGATCTAACCTTCTGCAAAAAGATGGTCAGAGTTGACAAAGTTTATAATCTTGTTTGTCTTGGGGCTGCTTGAAAATGAAAACCCATACATGCAATTTGACATCTGCACTTCAACTTAGATATCTTAAAGTCCATACAATATTTAAAAAAAAACAGATACTTATACTTATGTTGAAGTGTTCACTAAGTCGGACACTTAGGAAAATATGCAAGTCATATAAAAAAAAGAACAGATAACTACACGTTCCAGTTTGGTCTTAGGTTCGGGTCGAGTTAACAAAACTCAAAAAATCATATCAAAATTTGTAATTTGACATATATGTCATGCCAAACATAACTATTTGTTTTAGAAAATCTAAAAACATTTTAAAGAACGTATCTTTGTATGTATTAATATTGTCAAACTAGAAAAGTATGCAAGTTATATGCAAAACAAAAGGGAATCTACCGGTTTGGTTTTAGACCGGTTAAGTTAAACAAAATCCGATTATGATATTATAACAACTTTCATTTAATAAAATCGAGAAACATTATAAAGACAAATGATAAATCTATGACACTTCGAGAGGAAAGTCCTCAAATCCTCCCAAAAGTAGAGTTGACAAGATCTGAAGGACTATAAATTTTGAAGCAATAAATCATCTCGGTTTGATCTTTAGAATTAAGTTAACTCAAAAATTCAAAACATATACTGCATATGACACGTATATCGCACATAACTATTTTTAAAACTTTAAATGTCAACTGATATTTTAAGAATGAACTTATATGTATGTTGAAGTATTAACTAGATCAAACATCTAGAAAAATATGCAAGTTATATGAAAAACAAAAGCGGAATAATCTAGTTTGATCAGATCGTTATTAATAAAACTTAAAAATTCGATTATGATATTATAAGAGCTTTCATTTAATAAAATCTGAAAAATTAATTTTGTCATAAAATGACAAATGATAAATCTAATAACACTTCTCAAGTTCAAACTCTCAGAAAAGTTAAACGATCCTATTTCATTTGGGGTTTAAGATTTAGAGGATTATAAATATGAGGAATGAATTTAGACTCCCTCGAAAGTATGCAGAGTTGACAATGTTTACTACATTCGAAAGACTATTATTATTATGGTTTAAATGATCAATGATCATATATATTCAAATCTAAATCAATTATAAAATGATCAAATATTCAAATAAAAATATAAAAATTAAATAAAATTAATTATTTAAATTTAAAGTTAAAATCATCCACTCTTCATTTGTTTGTTGACAAATTAAGACTTTTGAAACAACCAATCAATCATCTATTTCTATCAAATCTTAATCAGCGATGTGGCTGCGTCACATTGTGCGTGATTTTGTCGTAAAATGATCACATAAATGGCATTCTTCGACCTCGGCCGTGAACACAATGAATAAATTATGTGCAACATATATTTCCAACAACTTTGGTGAATTATAGAATCGTTTGGTGGACAAAAGCCCTTGTTAATTAAGGTTGACATATTTATTTTAGACAAACTCTGCACTGACACCTTGGGCGATGTAACTGTGTTCGATAGAATCATTCGGTCAAGTTAGGTCACTATATCGACTTCGACAGAACGTGACTAGGGATGATGGAATCATGGGATCTAGATCGACGTCATCGTTCCCCCAACCAAAAACTTTAAATTAAAATAATAAATCTCATAAATTTAAACCTCACTCACTACTATTATATATACTTGTTTTCGATTATTATTTATCGAAAGTCTCTCGGTATTGAGAGGTAATGCTTATAGGTGCTTGCACCTATAAGAATCCTGGAACCAGATTAAAGTCCTCGCCAAATGAGGAAGAAATCTCTAGGTAGTGTCTTATCTACTATTCATCTCTTAATTTTCCACTTTATTTCTTTTCATGAAAGATTGGTGAATTTTCGGATCCCACAATTGAGAGTACATTTTATTAGCTCTCTTTAAAGAGAAATGTGAATTGTTGTTGGATGCTTCATTTGCAACCAAGAAAAAAACAATTATATATATATATATATATATATATATATATATATATATATATATATATATATATATATATATATATATATATATATATATATATATATATATATATATATATATATTTGGGTCCACCTCTACATGACGCTTTTACATGTTCAGAGTGTCCATCATATTTTTTGAAGCGAGGGTATCCTGCAGTCTTGCAATCATATCGAACATCATCTATTTTAGAGATGGAGCAGATTCTTCTGTTCTTTTTTGCTCCTTATTTGGTCAGAGATGGATTGTTATAAGAGAAACCCAACATATGCATATGCCGCTCTGACCATATTGCACTATATATCATTTCATAACACAAAAGTGCCGACACTTTCCCTTTTTTTTTTTTCAGTAGAAATGTATTTAAATGGCAGAATTATAAGGATATTTAGATTAAAAAAGATAAATTTCGACAACAAAACTTTCTCTATCCGCTATTCCTTTAGGAGTATCTTTAGTTACTTGTTCATTATCATAGCTTCAATAGTTTGATTTTTTTTATAATTTTTTCTTGTTGCTATATAAGAAAAAGATCCTTCTCTAAATCGTGTTTACAGTTTTCATTGCACACAACTTTCCCTATGTATATATCAATAAAAAAATAAAAAAGAATTACATATAGAAGAAAGTTTAAGAATTTCGACAATCTCGCCACGAATATGATGATATATGCGATATATGATGATATATGAGCATGGAGTTGATTCATCAAGTGTGCCTATTTTCAATTCTCCTATATCAACATAATTGCTTGTTTGGTGGAGTCACTCTTTCCCATAGATCTTTATTTCATCCACTATCTTGGGGAGATATACCAGGTGAGAGATCTTGTACCCATTGATGTTTTCATTGAGCCAACACATAGTTTAATATCTTACCAACTAGTGAGGGTGACCGAGGATTTCATACCAAAGATTGCTCTTGAGTCAACCAAAGTCACCCAACTCAGGTACTATTTTCTTCTTCATATATATATTTTTTTGCTTTTTATATTTATCGCTTTACTTTTTGCTAATTATTTTTTATTTACTTTTTGCAGTGCCTAAGGTACTTTGCTAAGATCTACTACTGGTACTCTTCTACTTCGGATCCACACAACCATGATGCTTAGGATTACAACTTGGCATTTTTGTGTAATGTCATTTCCAAACTTACCCTAGGATCACCAAAGTCAGTGAATAGCTTTACATCATATGTCAAAGTCATTCTCGACTTTTAGCTCACACTGGTTTGGAAGAGAAAGTTCTCAAGTACTAGGAGACTTTTTGTAGGGAAGTAGAGTTTATGATTCATTAGATTAGATTACTCAGTATTGTTCGCTCCAAAACTTCACTAGCAGACCTTTAGGAGAAGGTCAAAATCCATAAAAAGGTGGCAGATTTAACACATGATGAGTTTGAGAGGAGTATCGAGGCTCTGCGACGCCACTATCTGAGTTGGTGTCAGATTAGATCACTCAGTATTGTTCTCTTCAAAGTTGGGTAGACTCACCGCTAAGATTAGGGGGCTGTGGCGAAACCTTCCGATTGTGATATCCTATGAGTTAGACTTGTATGCTGAGCAAGACAACCACTAACAGATCCAACACCAAGCTATGTAAGTGTTATAGATAGAGGTAACTGGGAAGACTATATTGCTATGATTGAATTTGCATATAATAATAATTACCAATCTAGCATTTAGATGGCTTCGTATGAATCATTGTATGATAAGAAATGTAGAACTTAAGTTGGGTTGAAATAAAAGAACAATAGCCGCAGTTAGTCGAAGTTAGTTATAAAAAAAAAATCAAATTAATCAGAGGCATTAAAAGCTGTTCAAGATCGCCACCAAAAATAGTATGACCCAAAGCACAGAATTGTGGAGTTTCAAGTCAGAGAATTTGTGTTCCTAAAATTAAAACCTATGAAAAAAATTAGCAAATTTGGTCAGCGAGGCAAATTAAGCCCTAGGTACATAAGATCGTTTGAAATAATTGAAAGGATTATGACTTATAGGCTTGCACTACCACCTGAATTGTCAGATATTCATTATATTTCTCACATTTCAATATTAAGAAAATAGATTGTTAATATAGGGCAAAGGATTCCACATATAAAAATTGAAGTGCAACCAATTTTAACTTATACTTTGGAGCCAAAAAGATTTTTGGAATTTGATATGAAGAAGTTAAAAAACAAGTAAATTCCTTATATTAAGATTAAGTAAAAGCACAAACCAATCAAAGATGCCATTTGAGAGGACAAATAAGTGATGAGATAGAGATTTTCCTTCCTATTTGTATGATTAGCAAAGAAAATTATAAGTTGAGAATTGTGATACTCAAATTTCACTAAACAAGTAAAATTTTCTCATTTTAAATTATACCTCATTTTTCACAAACTCTGAAAAGCATTGTATATATTTTTATAAAATTCTACACTGCAATTTGAACAAAATGATATAATATAAAAACACATGATATTTCCCATTTAATACTTAAAATGCCTAAAATGGAGAACTTATTAATTAATATATTAATATGTAATTACTATTAACTTTATCTAATAATTAAAATAACTACTGTAGCAAAATCTGAAATCAACTAATAAAGGTATGCAATGGCTTGATAGTTTTAAGTGGAGATTAAGGGTGGAGATTAAAGCATAATAATAATTGATAATCAAATTCACAGGCATACCATAGTTAGGGTCACTACCACCTACCTCTCCCATTTATTTCCTTCGGTTTCCACTTTTCCATGTCTTTTCGAGCTGCCTGGAAGCCGTAGTCTTCCTGTGGCGGGCTTTTGAGGAGTGCCAGGAGGGAAGTTTAGTAGTCAAACGGTTGCTGTGCTCAGCTGGGAGAAGCTCGGCTACTGAATTTGGGAATTATGGGAGACTATGGAGGGAAGAAAGGTAGGTTCAGATGCTAGATAGATAGATGCTTATACATTTAATTGAATTCATATTTAGAATTTAGAACTTGAAAACTATGTTAATTAGATGAGTAACAGCTAAGTGAAAGATTTAAAAGAAATATTTTTTTATGGAAATTGAGATAAGTGGATTAATATAGTTAAGCATATGTTAGTGTTTAACAGATTCTTTCAAATTTACATCGTGCTAAGTCCAAAGAAATTGATGACTTAGCAAAAATATTGAGAAATTTTATAATTTAAGAGGATTATTGCTTGGTTATATGATTATGATAATCAGAATTTTAAAGTTAGCAAACTAATTAAAAATTTGATAATATATAGGAATTATAATGAAATTAAAATGATTGCATGTGAAAGAAAATAATATTTTTATAATACGATAAACTCTAATTAAGTTTATGTTGACGTATTCAAGTAATCAATGTTTATATCTTTCAATCGAGTAACTTAAAGTAGTGTAATTGTCTAATTACAAAGGATTAAATGTGATGAATTCGGATAGAATAATTTAAAATTTTGAAGGTATTAAGTTAAATTAATTTATGAACTTCATGTATTAATAAAATTAATTCAATGTTAGGTAGGATATTCAAAGAAGCGGCAAGCACATCATGATATTGGCTCAAACATTGAGATGAGACTTTCAGATTTTTATAGGACTATTTGTTGCCATTGTGACTATTACTTGGGGGTTGTTGATATGCGATGTTGGGATGATAAGCCTTCAGTTTTGACCAACTAGCTGAGTGACGACCCTTATGTTTCATAGGAGTCAAACTTATACAAAAATAAATAATATTTCTAGTAAGGCAATTTGATTTATAATTGAATAAAACTTCATTAAATCAATTTGCCTACATGTATAGTCATCCCAACTATTTGCTATTTATATTTTATAGCCATATAGACTATGATCCAGTTCCTATATTATTAGCAGAGATTTACTACTTTTCAATCTTACACATGCAAGCATGCATTCACTTTCTGCTACTTTCATGTGAGTTCTACTTTACATGCACTTTGTTTCTTTGTCGTATATTGAATTTATTTTAGCATTACTTATCTCACTGGGTTATTAACTTATGATATTACACGTTGACTTTCAAGCACGAATAAAAAGGATAGTGGTTAGACATGACTCTTGAATTGTACAATTTTAATATATAGCTTTGCGAGATTATAAAAACCTTTTGGGTATGTACAATTTATATTTTAAAATCTTTAATTGTTTTGTATTTATGTTGATATTCAATGTTACACACTTTTAGATGTGTGATTTAAATATAAAAGGATTATTTGAAGAATTCGAAATGTAAAAGTTTATTCGTGATGATTTGATGAGATTCAGTTTCACCTACTTGCCCCAAATCTTTATATATCGAGATAAGTTGGTGGAAGCTACGTTTAATTGAGTCATTTTATTCTATTACACCTCAGACTGACCTTGAGATAAAGGGCATCGTTTGGGGTGTGACAACTTTTAAAAAAAGATAAAATAAAAATTTTATCAAAGAGATACACTCGAAGAAAATATCAAATTGTTGATATACTTTAACAGTTCTTCATGAATTATAAATTGACAATCTTATTTCAAGGCAACCTAACATATATTCTTATCTTGAGCAGAGGTGTGAGAACCTTGGAATCATATTTGGGAGCTTGAAAGCTCAGACAGCAACCCATAAATTTTTGAATTCTATAATGCAGCCAGCGTACAATAAATTCTATATTTTCCTCCACCTGCTATCCAGTTTAACTCCAGCCATTCAAACATTTCAAGAAATCTTCCATCTGCAATCCAATATTGTGCTTCAACAACCTTAGAAACTCACCCTGGGGAGATCTGCCGACTGCTCAATCCTTCTGCAGTCCACTAGCTGCTCAATTTCACATTTTGGAATGGAATAACATTGTGCCTTCCTCTATAATTTGTTGTATTTGATCATGTTTAAAAATCTTTCCTATTCTTCTGCTTTATTAAGTCGGTTATTGTTTGATTCTTTTCCTATTGTACTTTCTACTCTAGGTCACTAATTTGGCTTTCTATCTACCATAAAATTTGCATCATTCCTATTTAACATAATATGAAAAAAGTTAAAATAAAAAATAAAAATATCCTTGGACTTCTTAGGCATGCCCATTTGTAATCCTAGATTTTTTTTCATTTGTTAATTTTAGTCCCTCAATTCACAAATCTGAATCAAATTGGTCCTACCATCAATTGGCAAAAGAAAGTTTCAATGAGGGCATTGGAAATATTTTAGGATCAATCTCACTACTTTAATACCAGCTCATACTAATGAGATTGATCCTAAAAATTCAAAAATACCTCATGGAAAGCTTCCTACAACAAGTTCCATCAAAAGAAGTAATAAAGTTGATAGACAAAATCAAATTGGTTTAAATTTATCGAAGGACCACATTGAACACTTGAAAAAAATTCTAAGATTAAAATACACTTTAAAAAGTATAAGGATCATTTCAATTATTTACACATAAGAAAAATGTATTCTCCTATTTTCTTCAACAAAAATGATTAACACATGCATCTAAAATACTTGAAAAGGAAAACAAAATAAGAAAGATAGAAAGCTCAAAATATAGATCATACTAATGGACAAATGTATTTATAGCGACAGTATTCACTTCTAACCATTACTAAAATCAAAATCATGGTTTGAGATCTAGGTCAATTAACACAAAAGTAAGCAAAGTTCAACAGGCTTAGTAATTCCATTTAGAACAATTCAAGTTAAAAAATTGAAGTATGAATCACCAATATAAGAAAAATTAAAAAACACGTGTAAAACAGATTCTTTGATTTGAGAAACTTACCTCTTCTCGCTCAATATAGCCAGTTTCTCTCAAGTCATATAATCTAAATGCAACTGCAAAAAATTGAAATAAGATTAAACACCATTGCACAAGAGGGACAATATACCATATTAACAAGCAACAGAAAAAAAAAGTTCTTCACCCCCAAGTCTTACAGTCCATTTTATCCTCTAGAGGAGCATAAGGATGAAAGATGCTTAGTGCATGAATGAACTCGTCAAACTCAATGACACCATTTTTCTTCTCATCAAAAAGATCAAAAACCTACAGAGGAGGATCAAAAAATGTGTAAGAAAACCTTTCAAATGTGGTACATGTTCTAGATTAATGACATTCAAGCCTTGTAAGTCCTCTACATAGTCCTGAGTATTAGTTAGTCTAGTTTATGCAGGGCATTTCAACATATTAGTAATTTATTGTTGATTAATGCATTTCTCACCCACTTTAGCTCAAGTAAAATACTTGTAATAACCAAAATACACCAAACAGGTAAATTCACCTCATTTTAAAATATACTTTCATTTTTCGCACACCACAAAAATCTTCATACATATTTTAATAAAATTCTACATTTATTTCTAAATGTAATATATATATATATATATATATATATATATATATATATATATTAGATACATTCCCATGTACTAATTAAATAGCTAAAAGAATTTATTTAATAATTAAATTAATTATTATTTAACCACTGCTAATTAAGTACAATTACTGTAGCTAATCTAATGGATTTCTACCAATCTACGCATGCATTGGTGGATGAAGATAGTGGAATATAGATGGCTGTGATTTAAAGTTTGGGTGATTAATTATATTAATATAGATGTTAGAAGCTTGGCCTCAAACCCTCTCTAGAATCCCGAGTGCATTCTATGCCTTCTATCCCTGCAGTCTCGCAAGAGTCCTGTTCCGTTTCCTGCTCACCATTCGGTCACCTTGTGCTGCTGTGCTCAGCTGAGAAGAGTAGATAGGGAAG
Organism: Cymbidium sinense; assembly: GCA_021442155.1. Lineage (NCBI taxonomy): Eukaryota > Viridiplantae > Streptophyta > Magnoliopsida > Asparagales > Orchidaceae > Cymbidium > Cymbidium sinense. The sequence continues at coordinate 154,734,556 of CM038218.1, read as the reverse complement.
TTGAGACCTGGAGCTCGAAATAAAAAGGAAACCGAGAGATATGTAATGGCTTGGAAGGTCTTTCCATTGCCACTAGTTATTGGATAGTGTGTGATCAAGGGTAGATATTAGTGAGTAAAATGAATACAAAGTTATGTATATTATACTATTAAATTATAAGTATTATAATTTATCTTTTAATTATTAATTATGTATCATAAATTAGACTTTGAGAGATTTGTAAAGGCATGCTCGCAGCGCACACACATGCATATATATATATATATATATATATATATATATATATATATATATATATATATATATATATATATATATATATATATATATATATATATGTGTGTGTATTAATAATAATATTGTGTGTGTGTGTGTGTGTGTGTATATATTGACCTCAATGTCTACTACATGGTTGAATTGAGCTCATAAACCGAATTGATGGACTAAGGATCTGATAGCCAATCGAGCGAAATGCTGCGGATATCCGAAACTAATCAAAATGATCTTCGATGAGCGTCTTAGTGCGTTGAGAAGTCGTGAATATACATATTGTGCAATCGACGGTCACAAAAAAAGAAAGTCGTTAGCAGCGCCCATACATGTCCGTCGATAGGTTGCAGCGATGCTCAAGCGATATTCGTTGAAATTGATCGCGTTAGCATTCAAACATTAAGCCTATCAATGAAATGTTATTTGTGGGATCAGAAAATTCACCACCGATCTCTTTGGAAAACAAAGAGTTGTTTAAGTGTGGTGATAATTTGAGAAAAGATGAATAGTAGATAAGACACTACCGGTGATTTCGTTCTCATTTGGTGGTGAGAACTTTTTACATCAGTTAGGGTTTCATGGCATGAAGCCGCTTATAGTTAATTACCCCGTCTTGAGAGAAAGCACTTTCGATTAATCTTGGTCGATATGAATCATTAAAACGAGTATATAATTCGGTGAGTGGAGTTTTGAACTTATGAAATTTATTATTTTAATTTAAAACTTTGGGGAAGATGACGCTCGAGGATCACATGGTTCCGCCCCCGTCATCCCTGGTCCGCTAATGAGGAGGTAGTCAACCCGACCGGGATCCTTCAAGAACACATGGGTTACGCCGCGCGCGTGTCCTTGTGACAGGGTGGAGTTTGTCAAGGGACAAATATAAGTCAACCTTTAACATAGGTTTTTTCCCAACCAAATACATTCTACATTTCACCAAAGAGCAAAGCAGGGAACATACGGCCGTACCAGACCGTAATGGCATATCACATGAACCGGCCGAGGTCGTGAACCGCCATTTATGGGTCATATCACAAGAAAACCACGCACAGAGGACACGCCCCACGCTTTAGGAATATTTGAGTTTAAAATACATGATTTGACATTGCTTTCGAGCAAAGTTTTCTTAATTTGTCACCAAGACAAACAATCATGGATGGATTTATTTTATTTAGTTTTAATTTAAATAATTAATTTCATTTTTTATATTATTATTTTTTTGAATTTTGATCATTTTATGATTGATTTAGATTTGAATATATGATCATTTATCATTAAAATTTTAATTATAATTACCCTTCGATCATGGTTAATATCAATCGATGATATTGTCTACTCCCAATTTTAGAGGATTTCATTATCTCAAGAAGTATAATCCTTCAAAACTTTGTCCACTCTAAACATGGGATAGGACTTTTCTTCCGGGGTTTAATTTGAAGCTATTCATTCATATATCTTGTATTATATTACGTAATTAGCCGATATTATTAATTTGAAATTTTTATAATATCAAATTTTTAGTTTTGTTAAGACCCCGACAAACCAATATAAGATCGCATGTGATATTACATTTCATATGTTCTTTTTAAAATTGTATACATTAAGATGTCTAATGAAGTTTCATGTCAAATTTTGATTTTTTGTTATCTCCAAGACCAAACCGGATGTATAGATTCGTTTTGTTTTATATCTAACTTGCATATGTCCCTATTGTTTGACATTTCAAATACATACGAGTATATGTTCTTTAAATATGGACATTAAATGTCTAGAAAATGAATGTACATGTGTAATGCAAGTTTAGAAGTTTTGACATGATTTTTGGTTTTGTTAACTGACCGGCCCCAAGACAAACTGGAAGATATCGCCAACTCTAACTATTTTGCAGGATCGATCTAGATAATTATTTCAAGATACCTCGCCAACTCTAGATTATACTGAGAGGGACTTTTCTTCTTATGACCTCAATTGAGAGAGGATACATTAACAATGAGCCGATGATTTATCTTTAATTTCATGTAATTAACTTCTAAGATTTACACAAAGCATTAAATTTTAGATAACCCTGATTCGGCCCTAAGACCAAACCAAGATAACATGACATGTATCTAAGTTGGAGTATTTGACATGCATTTTGACAAATAATTATAAGCATAGCTGATACAACATGTAAATCATTGATGCTCACAAATATGAATTGGCCCATTTCAATATTATGATCAAATGATGTTATGTTTATAAGCATTAAGACCGAATTTAACATTTGTCATGAGTCAAGTATAGATTTATCTAAAGATAATCAATCTTTTATTTACTGCATTTGAGAGTTTGTTCTTATAAGAATGAACGCACATGAAACTAAGTGATTGTATGCAAATGATATAGCTTGGTTCTTTCAACCACTTATCATGAAATGTGTCTCTTTAACAAATCAAGCATGCATTTTATAGATTATGAATTTGATTCTTTCAAATATTTACATGAATCAAAATGGTTAAAGCAAAAGAACATTTCATAAAGTCATATTTCATTTATTTTGTATATTAAAGATTCAAAGATAGAATGAGATAACACTTTAATATAATAATCATTTCATGAAGATTTTAGCAAAGCTCCATTTGTTTCTAAATCATAGATATACACTAGATTCCATGCATTGAGTCACATTTTCATTTCTCACCCATTCATATGGCATAATCACCACTAAAAAGAAATGAATTTTAATAAATAATCATTCATACGCTATGAAGATTCGGTAATAAAATTTAAGTAAAATATACCGTCATTATCATATAAGATGAATGAGCTGCATAATAATACGTAATCTTCCTTCTTCAAACACTTATATTTCACATTTTTATTTATCAAAATTTCTTTCTCCCTGGCCATCCCCACATTAGGGACTGGCCTTCCCACCATGCCAAGAAAGTGCATAGGTGTCGTTGAGACATCTACCGAAAATTTATTGCCCACCACAAGAAAGGCGCATGGGTTGAGATTTACACGCGGAACAACGTGAGCAAGACTTATAAACAGATTTTCCCTCACACGCAACAATGAACAGTACTTATCACGACGATAACAATAATACAAAGATGTATAATAAATTTGCATCGTGAAATTAAAGTATAAGCATTTATATATGACATATTTCACCTCCTTTTTTTTTTTTAAATTTCTCCGATGCCATCCCCGCATAAGGGGACTGTTTTCCCACCACGCCAAGAAAGGCATGGTATGTCGTGAGACACCTAAAGATTTATTGACCACGCCAAGAAAGGCATGGGTTAGCATAGAACAAGTTACCATATCAATGGAGTAAGATTATAATAATGAATTTAAAGCTTATAATAAGAAGTTACAATGTATATTTAATTAAGAGCATAATAATGTCACGACATTCTCCCGGCCTCCACAGTGGCTACAGAGACGCCACCATGCCAAGAATCAGAGGGATGCAAGACATAACTAGAATTTGATAGAGATTTCACCATGTTGAAAATATGGTAGACTTATAAGAATAATAAATTTAAAGTTGCATTTATATATATACTTAAACAAGACAACATTCGGCATTGATAAACCAAAGTAAGTTCATGAGAGCAATATATTTTCATTTAAAAATATATGAATGAAATTAATCTTAAAATGAATCTCCTTCATATTTGACTTTCATAATGAATAATATGCAATGAAGTAAGAATTCCTTTCAATTTTAGATTTCGATATGAAAAGAAATATAGAATCTTCTATGGTCAGATCTATGTCACATAACACTTCAAATCCTCCTTACTTTGAGATTTTAGCATGAAATTGAAAGATTTCAACTGCATGAAAGATAATGTTATTCTAAGATGTCTCATAAAGATATCAAGCCAAGGAGATCAAACCAATATTAACAAATATATGTCATAAGCATAAACATCCACTTATTTTATTTGCCACACTTTGATCACATTGTATACGTAAAAGAATTTGCCTCAATCTTTCCAATCGAAAAATTAAAGCATAAGAAAGAAAGGATTTTGAATATCAGATTGATTGCCACATACTAGATTCAAATATTCATTAAACTAAGCATTTAATAATCATATGCATATACCTTCCTTTTCACACTTAAAATTTTACACATTTTGTTTACTGTATTTTCCCTCTCCTGCCATCCCCACATTTTCGAGATTCCCCACCACGCCAAGAAAGGCACGGTAGGTGTCGTGAGACACTCAAAATTTATTTATCCACCACGCCAAGAAAGGCATAATGATAAGATAACATAACAATTTCTGTAATATCAAGAGTATAAAGATGAATTTTACCCAACCCTTATCTCGCTTATCAAAGTTTACAACAGCCTCCGCTCTCCCCCAGGGTTGCCATGAGACAAGTCGCCCACCACGCCAAGAAAGCGCATGGGTCGGAGACACCGCAAAATAAACTTTAGCATAGATATTTCCTATTAGCAAAGATATCACATGCAACATACAAGAATGAAACCCATAGATAATAGCAAGTGGTATAACCAAATCCCTTTCTATTTAATTTCATATTTGTATTTTGATTTCATTCTACCTATATGCAAAGAGGCAAACAAATGAAATCCCTAAGAGATAGCATGTAGCAAGATGGCATAACCCCTTTGATTTGATTTCAGATTGTATTTTTAGATTTCATTTTACTCATATGCAAGAGATACAACAAATGAAACCCTAAGATAGCATATAAAGCATAATCCCTTGATTAAAATGATTTCAGATGTAATATATTTCAAAGCGATTAATTCAATTTCCTTTCATGTAAAATAATTTCAAAGATGCCTTCAAACAAGGTTTAATTTTCCCTGAGATAACCAATTTCATCAAGATGCATGCAAAAATCCATGACATAAAACAACAAGAAGAAACATAAATAACACATCAACATTTCAGTACACATATCATAATAAAGTGAAATTCAAAATTCCTTCCAAACAAAATTTTCAAACTATGCCAATCTCACAAATAACAAAAAAATATAGGTTTAGCCATACAACATCCCAAACCCATTTCCAAAGAAAGCTAAGATGTGAAATCTAGGCAATATAACTTTCCAAACAGAATTTCAGCAACCTACAAGCTTTCTCACAAATAACAAAAGCAAACATGTGGGTTTAGGCCATACAACATCCCAAACCCCTAGAGAAAGCATTTAACATGATTTTAAGCATGAAATAAAGCTCACTTTACCAAGCCCTAATTTTTCTAATACCCAAATGCATAAGAAAAGCTAGGGTTAGAGAGAAATGACTGAGATGTCGAATGCTAAAGAGGAGGAAAGGGGTTTCTGCAAGAAGAGCAATGACCTCAAGGGCTCACGATCCGCTCGACTTCCACTGCGTGACTGACTAAGAGAGAAAGGAGAACCTCAAGAAGTCTTTGGCAGAAACAAGGGAGAAATGCCGAGAAACGAAAGTCGTAAAGAAGGAAACCGAGAGTAAAAAAAAACAAGAGGGAAATGTGAGAGGGAAGGAGCGCCGTGTCGGAGTATGTGAGCTTCGAAACCGAGAGCAAAGAAGAGAATCGCCGAGAGAGACCGAGAGAAAACGAGACCGAGAGCAGCAGAGAACCGAGGGAGGGATCACGAGAGGGAAGAAATGAGAGGAGAGAGCGAAATGAGGGTCAACGATTCCTTTATCTTTGGCTACGTCCCTCATTTGATTGGTCGAAGCGCGGGTTGGTAGGGTTAATAGGATTAAGAGATTAAGCAAATTATTAATCCCTTTAATTATAATTTAATATTATTTTATGATTAATTTATGCAATAAACCCCAGAATGGGTATGAATCTGATATTTCGCTGAACGCGAACGGCGAATCAATTTTGCAATCAGAGGTCATTTAAGCAACGTTGGCGACGGTCGGAGTGAAATCGTTAAATTGTCGCCGACCGCTCAACGCCGCCGCACACTTTGCCGAATCGATCGCGGCCGCTTGATAGTTTCTCGACACTAATACGCGATCAATTTCGCAACGGAGGTCGCCGGACGTCATCGGCTTCGACTTCGATATGCGATAATTTCATTAAAAATTTGATTTTAATTATTTGATTGATCATTAATTGATTTGATACATTCCATTTAATTAATTTTAATATTTTTAATGAAGTCAATTTTCAAATCGCGAAATTAGATCGATCTCGATCGCGGGGGTTCTATGTCATTTATTTAAGTTTAAATGACGATAGTTATAAATGTCAACATCAATAATTCAACGAGTCATATCTAATTTTGGCCTCAAGCAATGACACGCGTTTTGAACCAAATTGACTTGGGATTTAATTTTAACCAAACAACCGATCGTAAAAACCGTAATGCTGCATCCGTAACAACGTAATAATTTAAAATCAATATAAATATTAATTATATAATAGCGTCGTCATAAAAATTAAAATTAGGGTTGATTTTATTCAAATAAATAAATGTTTTTATAAATACTCTTATAAGATCTAACCCGGGATGATGGAACCATGGATTTAGATCAGGCACGTCATCATTCCACCAACCATATGCTTAAGTTAAATAATGATGAATTTCTTAAATTCTAAACCCCAAATTTTAAACTCTACATACTGCTACTATACGCTGTGTATCTAATGATCTAATGACTAGCCTTAATCGAAAGTTCTCTCTCAACATTGGGAGGAGTAATTAACTATAGCTTGCACCTATAGGAAACCTAGAACCAAATCTAAAGTTCTCACAAAATGAGGGCGAAATCTCTGGGTACTCTCTTATCTACTATTTCATTTACTTTCTGAAAATTTCATTGACATAAATCATACTCTCTTCATCGAGAAGTTGATGACAAATTTTCGAAGCCCACAATATATATATATATATATATATATATATATATATATATATATATATATATATATATATATATATATATATATATATATGTAAGAGAGTAATATATACAATATAAATTGATTAGTGTTAACTTAATTAATTAACTACAATTTTAAATATTTGTGTAGACAAACATGTATGAAAAATGTTAAAGAAAGTGATTTTGATATATTTTTAGAATTGGAAAATAAATGAAATAGTTTTAATGATATAAAATCAGTAATTGCATATATATTAGATTATATATATATAATTATCTATAGATTATGTATAATTAAACTAATTTAACTTAGTATTAAGTAAAGTAAAGATTGTCTAAAGTTTGTCAGGTATACAAAAATAATACGAAATTTTGGGGAAGGGGAATTATAAATATGAAAATAGGCATTGATGACAATTATAATTACTTAAAAAAAAAATTAGAAAATTTTCATGAAAGGGGATATGTTAATATTAAGTTTGGATTATTTAAATAATAAATAAAATGTTGTGAACATATAAATAAGATAAGTTTAATAACATTATGTTAATGTAATCAGGCCATTAACCTTTAATATCTAATTGAAGCATTTGAAGAAGCTCGATTGTGAATTAAAAAGAATCGTGAAGAGGTATCAAATTCAGATAAGGATGCAATTCAAGCTTGTCAAAGTATTAAGTTTAGATTAAGAATTCCAAGTATTGGTAAGAAAATTTTGATTGATAGGCTACGTTACTGGTCCAAACACTAAGATGAGACTTGTAATTACTAATTTAAATTTAGATTTTTCCATAGGACTGATAATTGCAATATTTTTATTACTTTTTGTGTTTATTTCATTGCATTTAACTATTTCAACCATCTCTTATTTTGATAAGATTGAATACTTACACAGCTTAAAAACAATGCTTTGTTGATTTATTAATTATAATAAAGTCGATTTCTTGATGTCATATTATATTGTTGTGCATATTGAGAAATAATTTAGTATATATATTGTTAATTGTTAAATGAAAAGACATGCATATGATAAGGGAAAATGTTATGAAATTATTATAGGTGGACAATTTAATGAATTTGTGCAAATAGCAAAAATTCTAATAAGATGAACCTTTGACAAAGAATCTTAAAATTCCAAACTCTTGGCATGTAAGTTAGATTAGATGACATGATGTCAAGGGGCAATTGATATGAAGTGTGGATGTGACCCACCTTATTAGCAACTTTGCGACGGGCAAGGTAACAACTCTCATGTTTTATAGAAGACAAATCTAAATAAATATAAATAACATTTCTAATAAGACATTTGATTTAGAATTATACAAAATTTTATGAAATTAATTGCCTACATGTATAATTATCTTAGCTATTTACTATTTACATTTCACATTTTCGCAAACTATTGTTCAATTTCTATACTTATTAGCATGCCTTTATTATTATTCAATTTTTACACATGCAAAAACATGCCTTTACATACAGTTACTTTCATGTAAGTTTCACTTTACATGCATGTTTCCTCTATCATGTGTTAGATTTACTTTAACATTACTTGTCTCACTGGGGCTTATTAGCTTATGATATTACATGTTGACTTTTAGGCAAGAATAAGCCTTTTGATGTGTACAATTTTGGGAGGTTGTAAGACTTTTAAGTAAGTACAATTTACATTTTGATGTATTTTATCTATTTATATTAATATTTGAAGTTACACACTTCCAGATATATTATTTAAATATAAAATGATTAATAGAAGAATCCAAAATATAAGAGTTTGTTGGTGATGATCCACTGAGATTTAATTTTCACCTACTTATCCCGAATCCTTATATATCGAGATGAGTTAGTGAAAATTGCATCTGATTGAGTTGTCCTTTTTTCTGTTACATCCCAAACTAACCCTAGAAAAGAGGGGGTCATTTGGGGTGTGACAATACTATCTTGGGGTGGGTATAGAGTGTTTAAGGTGGTACATGCATGCATTTCACCTTGCAACTGATAGGCCAGTGTGATTCAAAAGCAAGTGAAAGAATTAAATTATTAGCATCCTTAATGCAAGACGACTCAAAGCTAGGGTTACCAATTGCAACTAATATGATGTATCTTTCACGTGAACAAAATTGTAGATTTAATAATCATAAATAACTAATTAATATAACAAATTAGTTTATTTAAATGAAAAGAAACAACATGAGAATTTAAGACACTAGTAATGGAATACAACAAGTTTTATCCCACAATGTATGACTAAATGAATTATTTTTCTCCAATGTGTCATAATAACAAAAACAAATTGATAATATTTAAGTATTTCTACAATTAGTTGAAAAATAAAAAAAATCAACGAGCTGATTAAATTAAATTCTTAAAATTAGATTTTTTTTTTTTAAATTTAACACTTTTAAGCAATAACAAGTATACTAAACAAGCCAGTAACAAATTATAAGAGAGGAATAGACCAATGAACAAAATTATACAGTAAAAAAAATCAAGCCTCATGTTGGTACAATGAGATAACTTTCATTCGAATTAAATAATCACTTATAACAGCTCAAGGAAAAAATATCTAATTTGTACTCACAAAATTGAAATAAAAAAAAGAAATTATATTCAAGAAAAAGCTCTATTGCTTAAGAATACATATTTATAGATTCATAACTTAGGCAAGTATATAAAGCTAGTACAAAATCAGTCTTGATTTAAGCTTAAATTAATTTCACCAAATAAAAAAATTGCCGATTTAATTTAATATTCAAACCTCAACCTTAAATCAGCATACTTATTTAATACCAAAGAAAAGTTTACATGAAATCATAATAGGTCATAGAGCTATAATAATCATCACTATAACATTCCACAAATCTTAAATGAAAAGCATTACCACATCTTCTCTTTATGTTTTTTTTTTAATAAATGCTTGTAAAACTATTATCTTAATTGGTTCTACATGAAAACCTTAAGATTCTTATTCATTTTCATTACTTATTTTTATTATTTCCATGATTTATAAATTTATCTTATTTATGGGAAGAGATTCATAGAGAAATTTAAATAGGTGATAAGATAATGGAGCATTTATATCTTGAAGGAGATAGTTCTTCATGAGATAAGATAATGGAGATAGTTCTTCATGAGATAAATTGATTTTTATTTAACCAGATTTCCCTTATTATTTATATTAGGGTTTAATTATATTGGGTTCTACTCTCTATGATATAAGCATCCATAGTTAATTACCACTCTTATCATAATAGGAGGGCACTCTGGATTAAGGTTGGATCTAGGTATTGATCTTTAGTGTGAATCTGTGTTTATTGATATGGTGTGAATAACTATCCAGGATAAAGGATAGTAATCCCAATTAAGATCTCATGATTTCATCATCCCATAATTATTGTTATTCTGGTCTATCAACATCAAAGGGCTATTAGTTGTAATGTTCAAGAAGCCTGATTAGCAATTATGGGTTATTTAATCCCAAGAATCCTGACTAGACTAGGGTTATTATGCAAGTGTTATTGTACAAATGTTTAAATGTGAGTGAAATTTTTGTAGATATGAATCGCATACATCCATTGAAATGACATTCATGAGAACAATATTTGCCTTGCAAACATAGGTTGGTCTTATATTTGTTAGAAAGCCAATGTTTAATGTGAATCATAAACAAGAGTTAGTCTTATACTCATTGAAGTGTCTAGACTTAACTATGGGATTACATCCATTGGAATGCCATTATTAAAAGTGTAATCAGCTTTATAGATAATGAGTGGGCTTACATCCATTGGAAAACTAATATGTGAATGGAGTCTGCCTTGTAGACGTGCATTGGGCTTACATCCATTGGAATGTCGTAATTGTGAAGTCTGGTTTATGGATATGAATTGGACTTATATCAATAATATGTCAATTGTTAAATGTAGAGTCTACTTTAAGAACAAATTGTTGGCAACCAAACAAAAATAAGAAAATAAAAAGAGGGGTAATTTTGAAATCCTAACCTAGAATGTGCCCACATCGACAATGCACGAATGGACGACTGTTTGGCTATAAGAAGAGGGAGAGGAGCATCGATACGAGGAGACACTCACTGAGATTCCACACATGAGAGAGAGGGAGAAACCAAGAAAGCTAAGAATCGAAAGAGCTGATCCTCATCTCGAGTGAAGTCCTAACCGAGTGATCCTGTCCTCTTGAAGTCGAGCCTTACCCTAGTCACCGTCGTCGTTCCTTTGGCGCCAACCTACTCGCCGCATGAGAATAGCCGAAGTTGAGACTTCCCCTTCTCTCCAGCGAAGCCGGCCGACCTCTTGCTAGGGGTGTGCATTTGATTTGTTTGGATGGTTTGGATGATGAATTTTAAAAACCAATTGGTTTTGGATTCCCAAAAAATTAAACCAAATTGACCAAACACAATACAAAACCAAACAAACCAAATAGCAATTTAGTTCGGTTATTTTTGTTTGGTTTTGGATAAACCAAAGTTTACTATATTTAAAAACTATTTGTGAAATTTATATTTATTATGTAATTTTTTGGTATAATGAACAAGTAATATATATATATATATATATATATATATATATATATATATATATATATATATATTAGAAAAACAATTAATTACTTTCAAGCATTAAAAATATTTAGATTTTTATGATGGCTGAAAAAAATTACCAAGTAATGAATAAATTTGATTTATTTGGTTTCATCCAAAATTTTATTTAACAAACCGATCCAAAAGAAAACCAAAGTTTTCATTAATTAAAACCAAAATCCAAATTATTAAGTTCAAAACCGAAACAAATTACTCAAAAACTTTGGTTCAGTTTGATTGTTTTGGTTAAAACCAAATAATGCACACCCCTACCTCTTACCGATTCTTGCCCTACCCCTCTTGCCATTTTAAGAAAGTAAAAAGCCTAATTCCAAAACCACCCTCCCTCATTAAGTCATTGGTAGGTATAGGCAATGGCAATTTCGTGCAACGACGAAGAAAAAGGTTTTTGAAGTGCCCATTTCTGGCAAAATTTTGAAATAAAATTTTTATAATTAATTTCTTGCTTGTAGATTGAAAACCTCCATCGTCAAGCTTGATTCCAATGTGAGATGAAAAAACTCCTTCCATCGATCTTAGATTCGGAGCAAGGGAAAATATGTGAGTATACTATTTCATAAAAATGCAATACCACTAAGCCTTTATTTTGCCAAAAAAATAATAATTAATTGAAAATTTAAATTATTTGAAATTAATTAAATCACATGTCTTAAATTCGAAGACCCACGATCATTGATCTGATCTTATATCCGAAAATTTTTATAAAGGCCTCCACTGTCAATCTTAGATCCGATGTGAGATGAATACATCTCCTCCTCATCATCTTAGATGAGAGAGAGAAGAGTGCACATCACACTAAATTTTTGTGATTATAACACTGCTAAGCTATTATGCTGCCGAAATTTCGTAAAAATTATTGGACTTAAAATTCTTACACAAAATTGAGATCAAAACAAAAATTAATCAAATATTGAATTATTAAATAAAATTAACCTACAAAATCCAAATTAAAATTATGCGCAATCATTCTTTATTATTTTCACATTAAAATAACAAGGTCTAAGTGAAAGACTTGAACCTAAGCGATTAGCTCTCTAAAAAGACTTTTATATACTAATGAATTCGACTAATACATTAGTGACAAATCTAATGGAACCAATGATCATCAATTGTTGACGAAACTCCATAACCATCAGTTATTTAAATTGACTAAACATGATATATCAAGTATACAAATATGAATAAATAGCCTAATAATATCAAGATATTTTAATTAAGAAGCAATCACAAAATCAATCAAGCATTTCAATAAATATAAGTCTAAGTCATGTCTCTGAAATGGACTTCAATAATCGTAATCATAAATATAGCATTCCAACAAATGTAAGCCCCATGTATGTTTGCAATGCAGACTTAATCACAATATAAACTAGCATTTCAAAGGAATGCAAGTCCAGGATAGATTCATAAATTGAATCAATCCAAATATAGCCTTCCAAAGGGATGTAAGTCTAGTAAAGATTCCTAAATTAAATCAAATATAAACATTAGCATTCCAAAAGATAAAGCCCAATCATTGTTCATAATGCGAACTTCATATATAGGATCCAACATTCCAATGGATGTAAGTCCAGTCATTATTCACAAAGTAAACTCTATATACTAATCATCGACTTTCTAACAAATGTAAGTTCATCTCATGTTTGCAACACAAACATCACTCGCATAAATTTGACATTCCAAAAGGATATAAGTCCAGCATATGTTCACAAAATCGATCATATTAAATCGTATATAAAATTATGACATCCTAATGAATGTAAGTCCAACCTGTGTTTGCAATGCAAATATCAACTCAAATTAGCATTCCAAAGAGATGTAAGCCCAACCTAATTTATGTTTGTCATGCAAACATAACATCAAATCAAACTAGCATTCCAATGGATATAAGCCTAGTCATTGTTCGCAATGCGAACTTCACATCTAAGATCTAGCATTCCAAAGGTCCAATCCAACCTGCATTCTAAAGAGATGTAAGTCTACTCGCATGTTCAACCTATGAACTTCCTTAAATTAATTGGCATTCTAATGGATGTAAACCCAATCAGTCACTAGTTCGTCATGCAAACGTCTCTAAAATATGGTATTCCAGAGGGATATAAGACCAATCTAATGGCTTTCTAATAGATGTAAGTCTGATATGTGTTTGCAAAGCAAGCACCACTAATCCAAATATAGCATTCCAATGGATGTAAGTCTATATTTATCTAATGCACTTTAATCACTCAAATCATGACATTCAAATGTTGGATTTAATAGATTTAATAGTCAAGTTTTCTAGAATATTAAAAGTTAAGCTCAACTAGAATATTGTATTGAAAGAGAAATTAAACAAAGTTAAACATCAAAAATAGAAAAATAAATTTCAAGATAGTCTCAACTATTCATACATGTCCAATTTAGTCTTAAACTATCACATTTCTTCAATTTAGTCTTTCAACCGTACAAAATAAATCAAAAATGATCCCTCATGTAGAATCATGATACAAAATTTGTCTCAATTAGTCACTCAACTATATAACATTGATTCATATTTAATCTCTAAGAGATCATTTTGGATCAATTTTGTACAGTCAAGAGACTGAATTGTAGAAATGTAAGATTAAATTAGCCACATACAAATAGTTGAGGAACTATTTTAGGATTTAACTTAAACATAAATAATTCCAAGATAGTAAATTTTATTGTTAGCTCTTTGGATGATTTATAAGTTGATAAAATCAAAATTTTATTTTACAAATCATGGCATCAAATGATTTCAATGAAAAAAGCTCCCATATTTACCAAACAATCACTGACACTTAAACTGATTCAAATGATACTATTACGATAGGTATGATAAAAATATTTTTTGCTATTTTTGAAAGAGTTTTAACTTCATAGAGAGTATTTTCCACAATTCTAATATATCAAATTCAAAATTAGGGTATTTAATAAAAGCTTCTTCTAAGTACACTTCCAAATCAAATTTTTATGACTAAAAACCCTTCAATTCTATAAATCATACACACTAACAATAATATAAACTAAAATAATGATTGGTTTATGATTAAAATGATGCATCAATTTGATAAGTAGATACTTCATTATTTTACCTAAAGACTTTGTTTTACACTATCAAGATTTTTCTTGGCTTTGCAAGCAACATAAAATTATGGATAGTAGTAAGTAATGCAAAACTGTTTCATTCAAAGATAAGATCTAAAACACAAGTAATTAAAAATAAAAGCATGGTACAATCCAACTAGTATTCATCAAATTTAACCTTAGTTATGTTAGCCATGCCAGAAAGAAAAATAATATCAATCATACATTTCTTATCCCAAATCTTTTTTTTTTAAATTAATCTAGAAGATGTGTATTTGTTGTATGGTAGTTTGTACCTAAAATAATTTTACTAATATAACGAAAGATAACAAGCAACTCTCTAATTTTTTCAAATAGATCTCACTAATACTCTAAAGACATCCAACTGTAATTAAGATCCCTAAAAGCATAGTCACATTCATGATGTTAACCATCTTAAGAAGCTGGGCATGTTAAGAAGAACATAATATTAACCAATATTAACCAAACTTAACCTTCATGACGTTAACTATGTTAGAAAGAAAGCTAATGCTAGCCATGCATTCTTCATCCAAAGTCTTTTTTTATTAAAACTAAGTGAAGAAGAAGCCTATTTATTGTACGGTAGCTTATCCCTAAGAACATTTCTATAACATGATGAAAACAATAGACAACTCTCTAATTTTATCAAATTGATCCCACTCATCCTTTAAAGCCAACCTAGTGTGATTAAAGAACCCTTGAAGTATATGCAAGATATTAACCAAGTTAGAAAAAAAAAGAATGTCAAATAGTTCTCATCAAATTTAACCTTCATCAGCCATGTTAGAAAAAGTTAGAAAAAGTAATGTCACTAATTAAGAAGAAGCCCACTTGTTGAAAGGTAGCTTATAACTATAAAACTTTCAAATAATATGATAAAAAAAGAATAAACTCCCTATTTTGAAAGCAACAAAATATAATTAAGGTCCCTTAAAGCATAGAGAAAATAACCTTAAAATAAAACATTGTCAAGCATTTTATAGCCGAACATCATTGCATAAGAAAATTATTGTGGATAAGCCAATTTGATATTACTAAAATTGAGCAAAGGACTTCAAGATCACTTTATGAATAAGATTGACTCTCTAACATTCTCAATCATTATAGTGATTTCTTTTAAAGCATCATAAACCATCAAATTTAAAATATGAGCAACATAATGAATATAGAAAAAATCTTTCTATATCTTGAAACCATCTTCAACTAAATAAGACCTTTCAAATTTCTAGTGGCCAAGTTATTGTATAATGCAATATCTTATGTGATTATACTAACTTAAATTTGAATGCTCCATTCTAACAAAATGTTAGAAATAATCTCAAAATTCACTTTTCTATTGTATGGAGAATCTAATTAGTAAAACTAATGATATGTGATTGAAGTTTTCAATCATAGCCTATGTAAGGTATGATTAGACACCTAAATAAATTATTTCAATTTGATTTTGAGCTTACCATTTCCAAGCTAAACTCTTACCCTTAGATATCACAAGTTTCTTGTGTCACAGGATGATACAATTGTGTGCGATGATTTATGGATAAATTTGCAAGAGCATAATAATTTTGCCCATATTTTTATACAAATTTCTAATAATCAATTTGTTTGAGACAATTTCACATGCGAAGCAGATTGATGTCGAATCCTCCACTTTTAAATAATGCAGCAATTCCTAAGACTATAGCAAGTTGGCAATAGTCTTTCTTCAATGGCTTCCTATCTCTTAGGATTGTGTCAATTAGAGGCTTCCTTCTATTTTTTTAAGAGCAATAGCAAAAAAAGGCATTCTTTTATCTCCCAAGATTATGTTAAAAAGAACACCTTCCTATCTATTCTCTTGAGACTACAACAATCAACACACCTATCTTTTATGGTCTGGCCTCTGCTTCTTGGATTATAGCATATGTGTAATTGTCTTTCCATCAACAATCCTTCTTTGATTTCTGCAAGTTAATACTGTAGCACACATGATTTTGTCTACTCTAAGAAAATTAATAGCTATTTTTGCTGTAAAAAATTTGAGAACTTGTTTATGAATAGATTTTAATGTATTCTAAAAAAATTGACATATTTAGGCATTTTTGGGTTATGTATAAAACCCTTGACACAAGCAATATTAACTCAATAGTTCAATACAACTTCGAATTTTCTCTTAATACTTGTATGCATTGATAAATGCAAATTCTTTTAGTCCTTCACAAGTCTTGATGATTATTTTTGCAGGTAATGATGACTTGCAAAATAGAAATCCTTGAGTAGTTTTCTTGTATTGGTGTGAGGTTCGACTTTCTAATTGAGTGATTTCTATCCTTTTTTTTCTATATGCTTGTTTCATTATCAGACTCAATTTAAAAATGACTACTTTTCACTAAATTTAAGATTTGTAAACCTGTAGATTATATATTTTTGTGTTTTTACTTTGCATGTTATCTTATGTTGCATTAATAGTTCCTAGACTCTCACCTGCTTTGCATAACATAAACTTGCAATTGAATCAAAACTATTTGCTAACATTCAAAACAGGATTTTGTAGCATTTTAGAAATCAATCATATGTTACTTTGTGGATAATAGTTGAAATGAACAAAATAAATATTCACTTACTACTTACTCGGTCAAGAAAGAGGTTCTCACTAGTCGGAGTCATAAATAATGCCATTTGAAGTTCTTCCTGTAAGATAGCCGAAAATGATTATGCTGGAATCTTACACAAATTTCAATTAATTTCTAAAGACTTTTTACACAACTATCTAGAACATTGAGATATTATTATGAATTTAGTTCATCACTTGATGTGAAAAAAACCAATGATTTTATAGATTGAGAAAAGGAAAGGCATCCCTTCCCACAAAAATCTAAAATATATTTACAACAACAATTTAAACGATTATATATTTCATTTGACTCAAGATAAAAATGATTGACTAACTAGATGTAGGTATAGTTCAATAGAAAGATCATCATCATCAAAATAATAATAGCCCAATAATTCGAAGTCGACTTTATGGTCCTTCTTCTTCATTCACTTATCTGTATGGTTGCATGAGATGCTAACTTTAATTGATGTAAAACTTCATAACGTTGTGTTAAATTACTTTTGATCTACACATTTTGCTCTTGATGCCTTTAACATTAGTTTCATCAATGGCCTTGGAAGTCTATCCCAAACTTATTTCTACCACATTATCCTCAAAAGGTGCTATTAGCACAAACCCCTTTATACAATAATTTCACCATGTCCTTCTTAAGTTTATCACACATATATCTTATAGTTATGTCACACTTAAGTTGGTCATTACTAAACTTGAAAGTTAAAATAATCCAACACAATTTTTTTTAACGTTGAAAGAACCTATGCATAAAGTGATAAAAAAATTCAGGTATTAAACTCATAACCCCTCTCTAAGAAACCACCCAAAAATATTTTTCTCAAACTAGAAAAAAAAATGCAGCATTTTCATTTTAAGATGGCTGATTAGATACAGTAATTTGTTCAGATAGGGTCTTTGGCGCAATATAGATCTGCTGAAACATATAGATGAGAAAAATTATTAATTCTCTCTCTAAAGTTAAAACCAAAATGTAGAGCATAAATTGTCCAATTAGTGAACTAAAAATGGGAGGGAGTGGACATGTGAAAGAAAAAAAAGGGAAGTAGTAAGATCAAATATTGGGAAAATAAATGCATAATATTATTCTCCTAACTACGGAAATGAGTAATCATGTTTCTTATGTAACATGTGGCAGTTTTCCTTTGTTCTGAATTGGACAATACAGCTGGAATGACCGCAATATACAAGTATCCAATCGGATTAATTGCCATAAAATCTGAAATTAATAGTTGTTCGCCTTGATTGGATTCTTGTAAGAAAATTTGTTTGCATTTTTGTTATATTTTAATTTATAGTTCTCTGGGCTTCACTAAGTCTTCAAAGAGACGAGTTTTTTTGTACATAGATTTGGGTAGTATAAAAGAAGAAATAGCAATAGGTTATAAGAGCTTTTTCTGCCGAGAAAGTAGAATCTTGTGACAACATGAACAAGATAATTGTTGATCACTATACATGCTACGTAAATTCAGTCAATCGAGCCAAATTGACAGATGTATAATGTTGATCTTTAAATACTAAATCAAACTAATAAATAATCTCCGATCGACATTTCGTCATTTCATTTAATAAATTGATAAATATATATATATATACATATATATATACATATATATACATATATATATACATATATATACATATATATATCTATATATATATATATATGATCAACAAAAATCAAGAGATCGACATGCATTTATTATGAAATCGAAAGGTTGTGATACGAAATTCGTTCAAAATTGATCGCGTTGTCGAACGAAAAATCTATCAAATGAAGCTGTCACGCTCAATTGCAATTTGCACTGGCGTTGGCCGAAATCTATTGTAAATTCACTGGTTGATTTGTCTAATGACGTAGATTTGAGCATTATGCCGTTACATCCGGAATGTTGAAATTACTTACAATGGATATCCAATTTTATTAAAGCGTCACACTTAAAATTTAATTAAAATTAGCATTTTGAGATAAATCTAATATTATCCTCGATTGCTCCTAATTATTAGGAACTTGTAGGCACCCTTATCCATAATGGGTCATCCATAGCGACCAATTAGAAGGCACGTGGCCTAGTTGTTAAACCCGTGTCATCAAAAGATGAATCCTCCTAGTAACATAGACCTCATTTAGAGGCGATTCCCTTTCTTCTCTCTCTCTCTCTCTTCCGTCCGCTTACGTAACGAGCATTCCTCCTTCGTCCGTCCATCACTTAACCAATGAAGATTGAGCACTTCCTCGTCCATCTGAACAGCAATCGAGCCGAGTTGAGCCAGCCTAAAGGCGGCCCCGACTCCTCTTTCTCCCGTTCAACGAGCAACCCTATTCGTCCATTCTTCCTCACAGCAGACCGATCTCTTTCTCTCTCTCCAAAGCCAAACTGCCTGCTTTGTCCCTGCAACAAGCCGAAGGCAACAGTCCGAATGAACCAGCCACTCCTTCACTATCCTCCTCCTCGCCTCCCCTCTCGTCCCCTCTGTTGTCCGAGCGAAATGCTGAGTGTTTAGCTCTTGCTCTATGTAGAATGCGAGGAGCTGCCTTGAAATTGGGCCAAATGCGTAGCATACAGTATGAGAGCCTTGTGCCACCACAGATCTTGGCAGTTTTGGATATTGATAAGCAAGGTGCATATGTGATGCCGAGGAGTCAGTTTAATGAAGTTTTGGATGCAGAATTAGGTGCACTTTGGTCATCAAAATTGCTGAGTTTTGATTATGAACTAGTTGTTGCAGCACGTATAGGGCAAGTCCATCGAGCAGTGATGAAGAATGGTTTAGAAGTTGCAATGAAAATTCAATACCCTGATGTTGAAAGCAGCACTGATAGTGATATTGAAAATGTGAGAAGGCTTTTGGAATACACAAATCTCATCCCTAAAGGGGCTATTTCTTGACAGGGCTATGAAGGTGGCAAGAGAAGAACTATCTAGGGAATGTGATTATGTTCTCGAAGCTGCCAATCGAAAGAGATTCCAGAGGCCACTCTTTGATTTCGAAGATTTTTTTTTTTTTTTTTTTTTTTTTTTTGTTTCTATGATCATTGATGAAATGTTGAGCAGAAAAGTTTTGATGGCAGAATTTGTTTCAGGAGTTCCTATTGATAAAGTTGCACTTCTGAGTCAGGAAACAAGGAACTATGTTTAAAACAAAATTGCTAACCTTGAAGGAGCTATTTGTTTTCCAATTTATGCGTATTTCAAGACCTTATCATGCTTAGAAGAGTGTGGTGAATTTGAAGACGTTATGCTTAGTAGTAGAGTAGAAGAAGTAGTGTCGCAAACATTATTAATATCTTTGTAGAGGCGGCGAAGGTTGAATAGCCAGTGATCTTATGAGGAAGGCGTTGGGATCTTTGAAATTGGTAACGAAGACTTAATTAATTTAATGCAAAATGAACTAAGCTCAAAATTAAAATATGAATTGAAATTACGAGTATTTGAAGGCATATCTGAAAAAGCGTTGTGGGTTTATAAGACTCTCTTATTTACAATTTAAGAAAATATGGTTTTCTTAAGTATGGTGGGAAAGACAAACTCGATGTAGCCCCATGTAAGGGATGATCAGGAAGGAAAAAATATTAATAGTGTAGGTTGGGGAGAAGGACAAGGAGATTGATAGTTTAAGTTTTCAACTTTGGTATTCAGATAGAAGTTGAACTAGAAATGGTGTAGGTGTGATTATAGATAAAAGTTTGAAGGATAATATTATAAATATTAATAGATATAGAGATAGAATTATAACTTTAAAGATTATTGTTGAAACTAAGATTATCAATGTTATAAGTGTTTATATAGGTTTTATGTAAGCTCAAAAAAAATTTTGGAATGAATTAGAGGAATTAATATAAAAGATATCCTTGAAGAAAAGTATTTATTGGAGGATATTTAAATGGACGTGTTGGTAGAGTGGTAAAGATTTTAAAAGTATTCATGGTGGTTATGGATTTGGGTAGTAATGAAGAAGCAATAGTATATTAGATTTCTTTGCATGATTTTGTAGTTCTTATATTTAAGAAAATAGATGAACATATTATTACTTATAAAAATGGATCTAGTAAAACACATTAATTATTTTTTTGATAAGAAAAATAGTTAGATTGTAAAGATTGTAAGTCATTCCAGTGAAAGTTTAAGTCTCATCGATTGTTAGTTTTAGATTTTAAAATGAAAGATTGTAAGAGGAAAAATAAATCAAATTATTGTCTTAGGATTAGATGGAGACCTTAAAACATAAAAATATTTTTAAGAGCAATAAGTCTTTAGAATTTGGGATGTTCATAAGGAAGTCAATGTTATGTGAGAAAAAAGTAGCAAGTGAAATTAAGTAATTTCTTAAAATATCTTGGAGAATCAAAGGAAAAACTTTTTTAATAAAATAGTTGGTGGTAAAGTCGAGTGTCTGAAAAGATAAGAAATAAAAAATATTGTTATAAAACTTGGTTTAATGTAAAAACTCAGAGAACTGAGAAATATATAAAGTGGCATGTAAAGATTCTAAGAAAATAATATATGATCTGAAAAAATTTAGCTTTTAGTGATTTATCTATATAGATTAGATAAAGAAGGTAAAAGATGTATGTATAAGTTAGCCAAAGAGATAGAAGTAAAGACAGTTCAAGTGAGGTGTATTAAGGATGAAAATAATAAAGTGTTTCTTAGAAAAGGAAAGCGAAAATAGGTGGATGAGGTATTTTGATAAACTTTTTTAATGAAGAATCGAAAGTATGATTGATTTAGCTTAATACCCTATACAAAAATAGAGAATTTTATTTTTATCGTCGTATTAGTAAATTTGAAGTTAGAGAAGATTCAAAGAAAATGAAATGTGGAAAAACAATAGGACCTGATAATATTCCAATAGAAGTGTGGAAATTTTTAGGAGATCAAAGAATTTCTTGGCTTACAAATCTTTTAATGTTATTTTAAAGACTAAAAGATGTATGAGTGGAGAGAAAGAGTTTGTTAGTTCTATATTTAAGAATAAAGGTGATGCAGAGTGTACAAATTATAGAGAAATTAAGTTAATGTGTCATACTTTAAAATTATGGGAGAGAGTAATTGAGCATAGGTTACGATGTGATACAAAAGTTTCTCACAATAAGTTTGGTTTCATGCCAGGTAGATCTACTATGGATGCTATACACTTGTTAAGAGGTTTGATGGAGAAGTATAGAGAAAGTAAGGAAGATCTACATATGATATTTATTGATTTAGAGAAAGCTTATGATAAAGTTTTAAGAGATGTTCTTTGGAGAGTTCTAGAATAGAAAGGAGTTAATATTGGTTATATTCAAGTCATTAAGGATATGTATATTAGGCATTACTTGTGTCCAAACACAAGGATGATTGATAAAATATTTTTCTATTTCAGTTGGATTACATCAAGGATCAGCTTTAAGCCCTTATCTTTTTTACTTTAATTATGGATGTTCTTACTAGGCATTTAGAAGAAGATGTATCTTGGTGTATGCTTTTTGTTGATGACATTCTTCTTGTTGATAATACTAGAGAGTGAGCCCAAAAGAAACTTGAATTATGGAGGTCAACTTTAGAGTCTAAAGATTTTTCGTTTAAGTAGATCTGAATATATGGAGTGTAATTTTAGTTGTAGAAGTTCTAGTGGTAGTGTTGTGATATTAGGCGAACAAATCATTAATAAGAGTGAGCGATTCAGATATTTAGGCTCTATTGTTCAAAATGATGGTGAAATAGATGAAGATATTATTAGTAGAATTCCAAATTTGTAGTATTAGCCCCTTTTAATTCTTTTTTGACTATTTTATATTTTGCAGATTGGATTCTTGAATTATTATAGCAATTACACCTTCCAATCTAGTGCAAGGCTGTTGTTCATAGCTTTGTAAATGCCCAAAATTTCCACAATCCACCTCAAGCTAAAAATTAATATTAATTATTTCTATCTTGGAGTTAAAGCTATCGAATTGTATTTGATTAAGGGCCTTAATGAGGATATCAACCGTTTGAGATTTTAGTTTGATAATTTCTTGTTGAATTTTTTCTTTTATGAAATATTTACCAATATCAATATATTTACCTATCATAGTGAACAGAATCTTAAGTAATTTTATTGATAAATAAGAGATTACATGAAAGTTTTAAAATCAATAATACTGAATTTCAAACCAGGGTGTTACTGATGTTAATTAAACAAATGCTTGTTCCTATAGATAAAGATCAATTGCTCATTATATAGTTCTAAAACAGACATGTATTTTGTGAAAAAAATATATCTTGTTATGTGATTGGATGCTCGGGACTCTACAATCTAGGAATATGAATTTTTTTTATTTTTGAATTAAATGCAATCAAAATTAAATCTTTTGATTCGTTGATCTATGTTGATTCTATGGGTGGTTAGATTTATTTAGAGTTGACTCAACATATTTTTCAACATAATTTGCTTTTAATTGAATAAGAATGGTGCTAATTTTTGAAAATTATTATCAACTATAGAGAACTGCAACCTTATGTCCAAAGTTTACAGTCAAGAGGCTTCCCATGCAATTTCAAGTATGTTTCTTTTGTGTGTCCAAACTTAGAACAGTGATCACACCAAGGCCTTTTTTCTTTATAAAATTTTTGTTGGAGGCATACAGACCTTGGGAAGCAAGTGTTGAGTCTTCATTGGACGTTAGAGCTCCCTTCAAAGTTGTTGTACATCAATTTATATGGACCACTAGATAAATCATATAGATTTATGATGTTAGATGATCATTCAAGGCAGTTGAATGCTATTCTTAACAAACAAATATGATCCAATTGGAGATTCTATAAATTTTCTAAATATTTTTAAATAGAAAAAGACTATCTATTTCCTAGGATTTAGGAATATCATGAATAAGAGTTTGAACCTAAATTGTTTAAGAATTATTGTGATAAGAAAGAAATTAGACATTACTTTTAACACCACAACTCTTTAATAGAATGCTATCGTCTAAAGGAAAAAATCAAACTTCAATAGAATTAGATTTATGCTTAATATAGGATACCAAAGTACTTTTGGAGAGACAATGAATATTACATGTTATATATGTAACAAAGTTAATATCTAGACCAATTCAAAAAGATTATCATATGAGCTATTTCAAAGACAAAAACATAAGATAGCTATGTACATATTTTTGATGTTGCAAAAAGAGG
Source organism: Cymbidium sinense (assembly GCA_021442155.1). Taxonomy (NCBI): domain Eukaryota; kingdom Viridiplantae; phylum Streptophyta; class Magnoliopsida; order Asparagales; family Orchidaceae; genus Cymbidium; species Cymbidium sinense. The sequence goes on along the minus strand of CM038218.1, from coordinate 154,709,933 downwards.
GAGATCTATTAGAAGCTTATAGGATTGAGAGGTTACAAGGATTAGGAAATGAAATTGATTAAATCAAAGGAGTATTGATCTAATAAGCAAAGGAAAAAGAGAAGACACATTGAACGGTCAAGTGTTCATATAAAGATCAAGTTGTATTGAGTCTTATAAAATGTAACTTTGAGTTAATGGTTTTTTTAATATATATTCCTAATTGCAAAATGATTTGCTCTATAGCTCATTAAGATGATCTTGCTTAGATAAACTCATTGAGCCCATTAGAACAATATGGTAGGTAAATCACTTGACTAAACAACCATTTGAATTAAAATCCTAGCTTAACCAATCTTTGTTGGATTGTACAATACATTCTTGATCACACAATTTGATCAGTTTTAGTGACAAACCATTGGTTATCATTGGACAGATTTTTTGTAATGAGCTACTGTAGCAAAACCCTAATTAGAATTGTATGATATGACAATAAGAAAAAATTGTTCACAATACAATTACGATCATAGTATACAAGTCTCCATAATTTACTTGATTTCTTTATGATTTGAAGAGAGCATTGAGAGTGTTTGAGAATTAATGTGAGGCTTATAAATAGACCCCATTTGAACTTGAGAAGTAAGAATAAGCATTCGTATTAACAAAACTCAATTGAAATTTCTTCAAACTCTCATTTTCACCTCTAGCTCTTTGTCTTTGAAGTCAAAACTTTTTTTAACAAAGAGCAAGCACATTTTAAAGCAAAATCATTTATGCAAGGATATTAAGAATGCACCATCTTTCTTGACTCAAAGTAATGTAAGAAAATTTGTTTGCATTTTTGTTATATTTTAATTTATAGTTCTTTGGGCTTCCTGCACTAAGTCTTCAAAGAGACAAGTTTTTATTTGTACATAGATTTGGGTAGTACTCGTCCGTAAAGAAATAGCAATAGGTTATAAGAGCTTTTTCTGCCTTAGAAAGTAGGGAATCTTGTGACAACATGATCAAGATAATTGTTGACCTCTATACATGCTACATAAGTCGAGTCGAGCCTACAAGCCAAATTCGACGGACTTTGGATGTAACGATTATCAAATCGGCTGAAATACACCATATCGAAACTAATTGAAATATATCGATCGACGACTTAGTCATTGCATTCAAAATGTCAAAGTAGTGAAATATATATAT
>CM038218.1:154683704-154708660 GCA_021442155.1 Cymbidium sinense | reverse complement strand
TATCCATAAACCGGACTTCACAATTACGGCATTCCAATGGATGTAAGTCCAATGCATGCCTACAAGGCACACTCCATTCACATATTAGTTTTCCAATGGATGTAAGCCCACACATTATCTATAAAGCTGATTACACTTTTAATAATGGCATTCCAATGGATGTAATCCCATAGTTAAGTCTAGACACTTCAATGAGTATAAGACTAACTCTTGTTTATGATTCACATTAAACATTGGCTTTCTAACAAATATAAGACCAACCTATGTTTGCAAGGCAAATATTGTTCTCATGAATGTCATTTCAATGGATGTATGCCTGATTCATATCTATAAAATAGATTTCACTCACATTTAAACATTTGTACAATAACACTTGCATAATAACCCTAGTCTAGTCAGGGGTTCTTGGGATTAAATAACCCATAATTGCTAATCAGGCTTCTTGAACATTACAGCTAATAGCCCTTTGATGTTGATAGACCAGAATAATAATAATTATGGGATGATGAAATCATGAGATCTTGATTGGGATTACTATCCTTTATCCTGGATAGTTATTCACACCATATCAATAAACACAGATTCACACTAAAGATCAATACTTAGATCCAACCTTAATCCAGAGTGCCCTCCTATTTTGATAAGAGTGATAATTAACTATGGATGCTTATATCATAGAGAGTAGAACCCAGATATAATTAAACCCTAATATAAATAATAGGGGAAATCTGGTTAAATAAAAATCAATTTATCTCATGAAGAACTATCTCCCTAACATCTTAAGATAGAAAATTTCAAATGTTTGTCCTGAGTGATCAATGGCAACTTAATAAAAAACTCCACAGTCTATACCCTTGGTGAATTGTGATATAAATCATCAATAATGGGCACAATCCCTACATGTAGGTTAAGTTTCATAATAACAATAGCCATTCTATCAAACAAGGTATTGGATGTGAATTTGCAAGGAGAAGATGAAAAGAGAGAAGAATCCATAACATTGTGGCAGGTTAATAAAATAAAGTCCAATTTGATAATTAAAGTTTAGAATAATATTAGAGTTTCTCAAAATTTTAATTCCCTGAATATTTATCTTAATGCATTCTATGATTTTATAGACTTATGTTTCCTTTATCATTTATTGGACATCATCATGAGGTCTTCAAGATGTAAATGCTCCATTATCTTATCACCTATTTAAATTTCTCTATGAATCTCTTCCCATAAATAAGATAAATTATGTAAATCATGGAAATAATACAAAATAAGTAATGAAATAAGAATCTTAAGGTTTTCATGTAGAACTAATTAAGATAATAGTTTTGCAAGCATTTATTAAAAAAACATAAAAGAGAAGATGTGGCAATGCTTTTCAGCTTGAGATTTGTGGTATGTTATAGTGATGATTATTATAGCTCTATGACCTATTGTGATTTCATGTAAAATTTTCTTTGGTAGTCGTAAGTATGCTAATTTGGTTGAGGTTTGAATATTAAATTAAATCAGCAATTTTTTTACTTGGTGAAATTACTTTAAGCTTAAATCAAGACTGATTTTGTACTAGCTTTAGCTACTTGCCTAAGTTATGAATCTATAAATATGTATTTTTTAAGCAATAGAGCTTTTTCTTGAATATAATTTCTTTTTTAATTTCAATTTTGTGAGTACAAATTAGATATGTTATTCCTTGTTATAAGTGTGATTATTTAATTCTAAGGAAAGTTATCTCATTGTACCAACATGAGGCTTGATTTTTTTTACTGTATAATTTTGTTCATTGGCCTATTCCTCTCTTATAATTTGTTACTGACTTGTTTGGTATACTTGTTATTGCTTAAAAGTGTTAAATTAAAAAAAAAAAAAATCTAATTTTAAGGATTTAATTTAATCAGCTCGTTGATTTTTTTTATTTTTCAACTAATTGTAGAAATACTTAAATATTATCAATTTGTTTTTGTTGTTATGACACATTGGAGAAAAATGATTCATTTAATCGACCCCATATTGTGGGATAAAACTTGTTGTATTCCATTACTAGTGTCTTAAATTCTCATGTTGTTTCTTTTCATTTAAATAAACTAATTTGTTATATCAATTAGTTATTTATGATTATTAAATCTACAATTTTGTTCGCATGAAAGATACATCATATTAGTTGCAATTGGTAACCCTAGCTTTGAGTCATCTTGCATTAAGAATGCTAATAATTTAATTCTTTCACTTGCTTTTGAATCACACTGCCTATTAGTTGCAAGGTGAAATGCATGTATACCATGTACAGAACAACTCAATGGTTGTTTTCACTAACTCATCTCGATATATAAGGATTGGGTAAGTAGGTGAAAATTAAATCTCTGGATCATCACCAACAAACTCTTATATTTTGGATTCTTCTATTAATCATTTTATATTTAAATAATATATATAAAGTGTGTAACTTCAAATATTAATATAAATACAGTGTAATAAAATACATCAAAATGTAAATTGTACTTACTTAAAAAGTCTTACAACCTCCCAAAATTGTACACATCAAAAGGCTTATTCTTGCCTAAAAGTCAACATGTAATATCATAAGCTAATAGTTTAATGAGACAAGTAATGTTAAAGTAAATCCAACACGTGATAGAGGAAACATGCAAAGTGAAACTTACATGAAAGTAATATGTAAAGGCATGTTTTTGCATGTGTAAAATTGAATAATAATAAAGGCATGCTAATAAGTATAGAATTGAACAATAGTTTGAAAATGTGAAATGTAAATAGTAAATAGCTAAGATAATTATACATGTAGGCAATTAATTTCATAAAATTTTGTAGAATTCTAAATCAAATGTCTTATTAGAAATGTTATTTATATTTATTTAGATTTGCTTTCTGTAAAACATGAGAGTTGTTACCTTGCCCGTCACAAAGTTGCTAATAAGGTGGGTCACATCCACACTTCATATCAATTGCCCCTTGACATCATGTCATCTAATCTAACTTACATGCCAAGAGTTTGGAATTTTAAGATTCTTTGTCAAAGGTTCATCTTATTAGAATTTTGCCTATTTGCACATTAAATTCATTAAATTGTCCTATAATAATTTCATAACATTTTCCGCTTATCATATGCATGTCTTTTCATTTAACAATTAACAATATATATACTAAATTATTTCTCAATATGCACAACAATATAATATGACATCAAGAAATCTAACTTTATTATAATTATAGTAAATCAACAAAGCATTGTTTTTAAGCTGTGTAAGTATTCAATCTTATCAGAATAAGAGATGGTTGAAATAGTTAAATGCAATGAAATAAACACTCACAAAAAGTAATAAAAATATTGCAATTATCAGACCTATGAAAAAATCTAAATTTAAATTAGTAATTACAAATCTCATCTTAGTTTGGACCGATGTGCCTATCAATCAAAATTTTCTTACCAATTCTTGGAATTCTTAATCTAAACTTAATACTTTGACAAGCTTGAATTGCATCCTTATCTAATTTGATACCTCTTCACACGATTCTTTTAATTCACAATCGAGCTTCTTCAAATGCTTCAATTAGATATTAAAGGTTAATGGCCTGATTACATTAACATAATGTTATTAAACTTATCTTATTTATATGTTCACAACATTTTATTTATTATTTAAATAATCCAAACTTAATATTAACATATCCCCTTTCATGACAATTTTCTAATTTTTTTTTTAAGTAATTATAATTATCATCAATGCCTATTTTCATATTTATAATTCCCCTTCCCCAAAATTTTGTATTATTTTTGTATACCTGACAAACTTTAGACAATCTTTACTTTACTTAATACTAAGTTAAATTAGTTTAATTATCTATAGATAAAATATATATATATATATATATATATATATATATATATATATATATATATATATATATATGCATATACTACTGATTTTATATCATTAAAACTATTTCATTTATTTTCCAATTCTAAAAATATATCAAAATCACTTTCTTTAACATTTTCATACATGTTTGTCTACACAATATGTAAATTGTAAATTAATTAAGTTAACACTAATCAATTTATATTGTATATATTACTCTCTTACATATATATATATATATATATATATTGTATATATAAAAATTTGTCAGAGAGTATGATATGTGATGAAATTTTTTAGAAAGTGAATGGAATAGTAGATAAGAGAGTTCCCAGAGATTTCACCCTCATTTTGTGAGAACTTTAGATTTGGTTCTAGGTTTCTATGTGCAAGCTATAGTTAACTCCTCCAATGAGAGAACTTTCATTAAGGGTCATTAGATCATTAGATACACATAGTAGTATGTGGAGTTTAAAATTTGGGGTTTAGAATTTAGGGTTTAGGGTTGATCGAAAGATCATTATTCATCATTCTATTAGTGAGAGGAGGTAAATGACATGATCGAAAGATCATTGTTACCGATCATGGGTTGTGCCGTCAAGTAATCTTGTAGACACGGTGGTGTTTGTCCGAGATGATAATTAAAATCGATATCTTATGATTCATTACTCAAAGGCCATTAGCCTTGTCATTTATAAATTCATTGTGATATATAATGGTGTCATTTTAAAATTGTCGAGAGGACTATATGCATGCGCATTATATGGGAGCTTCTCAAACCACGTGACGGACATGCCACGTCCTTAGCATTAGATTATTTGAGTTTGAATATAGTGATTTATTTGACACATTTCCTTTATGAGCTAATTTTTTAATCATCATCCTCAACAAATGGTGGATGGGTGGATGAGTTGTTATCTTTAAGTATTTAAATAATAAATTCCATTTAGTTCAGATATTTATTTAGTTGAAATTTAGTTTTATGATAAATTAGTTTAGAGCTCAAATATCTTTTAATGATAATATCCTTGGTTGAGATTTTCAATCAATGCTCATCAATATATAACTCGCTTAATCATTTAGTTTATTGTTTCAAATTCTGTCGACTTTATTAATTTAATAATAAAGGATCATATCTATATTTATATTTTGAATATTTTGAATTTGAAAATATTGAATATAATATTGTAAATATTTTGATAATAATTTCTTGATATCTTCAATCAACTCAGATATGGGATAAGTACTCGCTACTTATTTCTTAGAAGATTGACATACAACTTATGTGCAACTTAAATTCTTTAAAAAATTGATATCATAACAGACCTTGTCAACTCTATTGTAAATATAGAGGATTGGGTCTTATGATCTAATGTAATTTAAGTTCATTCAAAAGTTGATCATTTAGTAGACTTTGTCAACTTTCTTTCAAGCATAGATTAGTCTACTACAGCATATTCATGAGAATATTTATATCTTTCATTAATTTGAATTAGTATATGAGACATTCATTAGCTTACATGCATATAGTCATAAAGGATTGAATCGATTTCATTATTCTTATCTTTTTTTAAAACAAAACCTGCGCAGCATCCTCAGGCACAAAGTTTAGGTGTTTGGTATAAGTGTCGGGGATATTATTTAGTAATTTAGATAATTTTATTTTAAAATTATGAGATTAATCTCATATTTTTTTTTAATCCCAACTTAGCGTGTAGTCTTTTTGACATTAGGATTTGCATCTTAAACCTCATGTAGAGCATGTAGATATTTTTAAGACAATTTTCGATTAATGAAATTATTGATTTTGAAAATCATAATTAAAATTTCTTAATTTTTGGATTGAAGCTCCATAATTAGTGTAATTTAATTTAATATCCTTACGTATAAAGAATTACAATTAGATGGGCGATGAAGGTATTTTAAATTGTTCAAATATCTTATTAAGATCCCTTGGAATAACATATAATTACTTTCTTTTATTCAAAGTTGATTAGTCTTTGAATGTTTAATAGACTCTTATTTACGTCTATTGACAATTTTCAAACTCCTCACAAACTATATTCAACTTCTCTTTGATCCAATTCGAGTATTTAATAAAATAATATGCTTCAAATATTTTTCAAGAATTCATTAATTATACTTGTTAACAATCATTTAATCTCATTAAAAAAATCTCTTATGAATTCTTTGATTTTCTCCAATTCATTTAGAGTGAATTATGATTTGAGAATTACATTCCAATTCCAAGAAGATCTTCTGTGCTCTCATTGGATACTCAATCAATCTCATGTTCTAAGTCAATTGAGCTAAGATATTGAAGTGTCAAATTTATATTTAGTGCTAAAATATTCAATTCATTTCAAATTCATAAATCTGTTTGAGTTCAATCCATCTTTCTTTATTTAAAATATAATCTTCAAATTTATTTCAAATTCATTCTCATTTATAATTCAAAATTCAATTCGATGTCAATTTATTTTATGAGCTTGCGCTTATTTGTTTGAATTTAATTTACAAGTATAAATTTTGGATAAAATTTTCAATTTCCGATTATTAATTCGCGTAAATCAGGAACTATTTTGATCTATCCATCATGCAAATGAGTGTGGTTGGTGTTTTGAAATCTCAATTTCAATCTCATTCGTGCGATAAGCATTTGATCACGCATAAAAGTAAATATATATGCAACTTCTACACATTCAAATTTTGTTTTAGATTATTTATCTTTGATGTGCTTGATTTTTTTTAAATAAATCTTCATTCTTCCCCTTTTTTCTAAGTCCAAATTTTAGTCAAAATTTTCATTTTGACATGGGGTTCATCAATAATTTTGGCTACATGTCGATGACGAGATCTTCAAACCGCAAAAGAAACAAACACATATACATACAAATTTCTTTTACCCATTAAGCATTCTACACATCCACCAATAATAATTTTGTATGAGTTCGCTAGAAAGAATTGAATAGAGATTATCGAGTTGATTATTTGGGTTGAATAGGTGGGGGAAACACCAAAAATAGAGAGAAACTCTCCTGATGACGTAGTTCCCTCTTGGCTACGGTAAAGGGGATAAATACATTTTGGGGCTTGCGGTTGTTCTGGGTAAAACGAGAAATCCAAGTGAGGGAATAGGAGGGGAATAAATGGGGAAGTGTCGGAGACTGAGAGGAACTCGTCTGATGATTCTTCCTTCAGGTGGCAAAAGGAATGATCGAGGAATCGAAGGTATCTTGAGGAACCCGCCGATGGAGTTGCCTCTCGGCTACCATGTTTGCAAAAAAATGGAAGCTGGAGAAGGAATCAAAACGGTTTTAGGGGAATGAATGGGAGAGAGGTTTTTTTTGGATCGAGTGTGAGAGAATGGTGGCGAATCTGGGATTTTGTGAGGATGAACGGATGCGGAAGCGGGTGAGGTGATTAAAATTACAAAAGATAGGAGTCACAAGCTTTAAATAATAGGATTAATGAACCATCAATTGAAATAATTTGCTCTCCAATCATAAGGCACAAGACTTTATGGAAATCCATTCAATAAAAATTCAAGAGGATGAACACATGAAGCCTTCCAAACAAAGCATCAAAACTAAGAATAAACAACAAATCTGGAATGTGAAAGCAAGAAGATGTTCAATTAACATAAATGAAACCTAGTTTTGGTTTCAATGAAATAAAGGAGGCGATCAGAGAGGGATTTCGGTTGAGTGGGGAGGAGTAGATTAAGATTGTTGATGGAGGGATTGGAGAGGCTTTCATGTGGGAGGAAGGCCCGCAAGAAGCTTTGTGTGGGCTATTGACGTCGTGGATGGCTGGATTGGAGAAAGATTAACAGGATTTGGAATGGGATTTCAGCCATTCAATGCTCGATGGACAAATAGACAAACAAGAGAGGGAATGCTAGTTTGGCATGAATAGGAGTAGATCGAGAGTGCTCACTGGGAGTCTCAACTCAACGTCGCCGAGAGGAGAGAGAGAGGTCGGTTGTTCATTTGGTTTGCATGAACAGAGTGGATGGAAAGGATGTCTGATTTGGTGCATTGGAAGGGAGGAGTCGATGCCTCCTCAGTTCGGTTTGGGGTTCAGTTTGCGATGCAGGAGGACGAGTGGTCGCATGAGAGGAAGCTGCGTGCAGGGTTGGATGGGCACTCGGACTGAGAGGAGTGAGGTGGGATGATGCAGTGTGCACGCATCAGTAGGTAACGATAGGAGGTAGTCCAAGGAACAAGACTCGCTAATCGTCGATCGGGAGGGAGCACAAGGGGAAGAGATGTCGAGAGGGAAGAGTGGGCTATGCGGCTGAATAGGTATCCCAGGTTAGGTCTTATAGGAGTATTTATAAAAGCATTTATTTATTTGAATAAAATCAACCCTAATTTTAATTTTGTGACAACGCTATTATATAATGTATATTGATTTAAATTATTCGATGTTAAACGCAATGATAGAGTGTTTCATGATGATTGTTTGGTTAAAATCAGATCGAATCGAGTCAATTTTTGGTTCAAAATTGTGTGTCACCACTCGAAATGTCTACTTGTAAATTGGCGTGAATAGTCTTTTGATAAGTGTCAATATGTTTCCAGCGTGATCAATTTCATAAACGGATATCGTTTGAGCATCGTTGCAGCTTCACGACTCCAATATGTGTAGGGGCATCTACAAATTTCATTTTCGATCGGTCGACCGTCGGATTATGCAATATGTATATTCTGATTAATTTCGATGTTTTGAATGTGCTAGCGAAGTCCATTCGGTGATTGGAGATCATTTCGATTAGTTTCAGCGACGTTCAGTGCATTATAGTTTTGATTTGCGCATTGTATCTTTTAGTCGAATTCGACTTGGGAGCTTGATTCAACTTATGTAGTAGATATTGAGATCAACAAATGTCCCCCAACAAATGTGATTCGTATGGAGTCATGTTGAAACGGTTGACCCTTCGTGTTGTGAATTACTCGCTTTTATGAGCTCGTTGAAGATTTTCTTCCACCATGCTCTTTACTTTGATGGGTTTCGGTCTTTCGATTTTTATGTTTTTGTAGATTTAGATTTCCTCATAGCTTCATGATAGTTTGATGGAGGAATTTGTTTGGTTTGATATTGGAAACTCCTTCTGTCCTAGTTTTAAGCTTGACGGACTTGATGAAGGGTGCATACAAATGACCCAGCCTTCCGGCTTATATTAGGTTAATATTGAATTATCAATCTAGCAATGTGTATGATTGAATAACCATTATTTTAGTTCCATTTTGTATGAACTATGGAATTGCTTCATTAGTCCTGTGCTTTCTTCTTTGACGAACTTGATAAGGAATTGGCCTGATTTTTCTAACTTGACTTGTCAGGAGGATGTGCATACCTTCAGCCCTTTGCTTATCGCTTTGGTGGACTTGTTGAAGGATTAACTTGATTTGTCTGAATTGACTTGTCAGGAGAATGTGCATACCTTCGATCCTTTGCTTATCACTTTGGTGGACTTGTTGAAGGAGTTGTATAGGTCTGTGTATTGTGGTTACTCAGACTTCTCCTCAGATCCTCTCTTGATTCATCGATCGATTGGAAAGATTCTTCAGATATGGATTGCTTAAATTTGTTGAGTTGGGTCAGCCTTGGAGGATAGACAACCATAGTCATTTGACAAACAAGAGAGGGCTCTTTCCTTCCTTTCTTTAGTTTGTTGGCCACATTTGGGCTTAGTGAGTTCAACGAAACTTGGAAGCTTTTTTCTCTTGAACTTTGAGATTCTGATGAGCTCGGGAGGCGAACCTCTAGCCTTTGAAGTTGTCCTCTGCATGTCCTGAGTGGATGTAACATTGCCTATTATTCGTATAGTCACCTGCGACTTAAATAAATATAATTTTAAATATTATTTAGGGATTTTAGTACATGACGTGATGTCAACCCAAAATAGACATGAGTGCTTTTCTACTATAAAAATTTAAATATGCCCTGTCTGATAGGGGGATTTTTGAGCTAAGATTGGATGAGACTTATTGTCGCCTTTATATACTAGAAAGCACGATATCAGCCTAAAATAAATATATAAAAATGCCCCATCTTGCAGGGGGATTTTCATAACTCATGCATTCTCAATGAAGAGAATTTTTGAGTGTCATTTCATATATATATAATATGAGAGTCATGAATATAATGTTTATCTAACTATGCGAGCATATGCACTCAAACATGATACTTGACTTTCTTGGAATGTGATCCTTCCTCTATATCATAATGTATATATTCTAGAATTCTTTACCGGTCTTCTCAAGAACTCTCCTCTTTGAAAAGTTTGAGTGCATTATTCCATCGAAGGCTTTAGACATTCTTGCTTGATAGATTTCTAAGCTTTGTTGGGCTTGAAGTCTGATTTCGTCAAGCATGTCAACTCTTCCATCCATAAATGTGTGTTCTCCTCCGGGTGAGATCATCTTTGGATGGCTACCAGTGATGGTAGTTACTTCTTCTAAAAGCGCTTCGACTCAAAAGTTACAGCATAAGGAGTGGCTTTAGTTGGCGTCTTGTAAGTAGTTCAATATGCCCATAACGCCTCAAGCATTTTGATATGCCACTCTTTTTTGTTCCTTGTGAGGATCTTTTTGAGTAACTTGATCAGTATTTTATTAAAAGTTTTTTCCAAATCATTGGGTATTTGGATTATAAATTGATGAATATATCGTCAATTTTTTGTCGATCAAAATTTATAGAACTTTGCACTCTTGAATATTGTATTATGAGATAACTTCGTGGTGTACCGAATCTATAGACAACATTATGAGTGAAGAAGTTGATGACTCGATCAGTAGTAACTTCTTTAATTGGAGCTGCTTCGGCCCACTTGCTTCAGCCCACTTAAAAAAATAATCGGTTGTTGTTAAGATAAAGCAATGATATGTTGATGATGGTGGATCAATAGTTGATTATATTTGTTCCCTAAGACTCAAATGGCCAAGATCGACCGTTAGATGTAGTGGATTAGGGTTGATGAATGATATTTGGACTTGACATTCATAACACCTAATGATACAATCTTTTACCATTGATGGCCAATAATAACATCCTCTTAATTTTGATTGCCATCTTAGACCTAATGGTGTACCACAAAGTCCTTCATGAATTTCAAATATCACTTTACTAGCTTTCTTATTTCCCAAACATGTAGCTCTTCAAAAGACTGCGATATAAAGTATCATTGACATAAGCATATCGTAGTATTCTCTTCTCCATTTGTGAGGCCATGATTTCTTTGTAGCAATTTTCCTTCTTTAAAATAGTTGATGAAGGGTTCTCTCCAATCATCCGTTCTTCTATGAAAGCTTCTTGTTGCACTTCAAAGGCTCTTGATTTGTGTCCTTTGGTCATGCTTGTTGTTTAGTTTTAAATATTTTTTTGAGTGTGAGGATCAATCGGAATTGCATCTTGTTAGCACTTGATGATCCCTCTTCCAGCGGGGAATATGGATTCACTGGCTGTAAAACTCAACGGCTGAAAACTTCTATCAACACGTGCTCATCATTCATGCTTGTCATCTCCTTGGCTAGTTTAGCTAAACGGCTTTACTATTTTTGAATCGAGAGACTCGAGTCAATGTAACATTCAAAATTTGTCATTTCGAAACTCGCTTATGATAATACTTCTGCTTGATCTTATAGATTCCCAAAACTTGATTGATGATCAGTTGAGAGTCTCCAAAAATTTGCAAATTTTGGATACCTATGTCAATAGTTTCTTCAAGACCCGCTATCAAAGCCCCATACTCAGCTTCATTATTGGTTCAGGCTCAGTCAAGCCATATGAATATCTTATGATGCCTCTTTCAGGTGTTATGAATACGAGGTCAATACCAGCTCGCACCTTGGGTAAGTTCGGAGGTTGTGATGGCTTGATCGATGACGCTCCATCAAAATACATCTCCCAAATTTGCAGCTTTTTTCTTTCATTAATAAGTAGAATTTGATCATCAGGCAAGTCATCATTAAGTAGTGAATCAGCTGGGATATGATGCGTAGCAAAGAAGTATGCCAAGATCCCTTCACCTTCGCTGGGATAATATAATATCAAATTGTAATAAGAGTCTTTCGAAGCTAAACAACTGTCAATGTTGGTCTCTTCATCAAGAACTTTAGCGGCGACCTTTGAGATTAGTGTGATTTTAGAAAGCATGTAATGGCCGAAGCTTCGTCTTGAATATGTTAAACAATGTATTTTATTGAGAGTAGCATACTTCGGCTCCTATTAATCTTCGACAAATGTAGTATAACGCACTTTCTTTGTTTTCTTCATTGTGTTGCACAAGTAAAGCCCCGAGGGACTCTCTCTAAGGCGTGGTGTATAAGATAAGAGGTTTCCCTGAGATAGGAGCTACTAGAATTGGCGGATTGAGTGGATACTTTTAATTCTCTCAAATGCTTATTGGCATTCTCTCTTCCCATTTGAATGAAGCGTTCTTTTCATTAGCCTCACAAAGGTTGGCATCTTCACAGATTTAATATAAAAGCGAATGGCAAGTTGTTGTCCTTGGGGAGCCGAAGGTTCTTGTGGAGGCATCTCCATGATCGCCTTGATTTTGTTGGGTTAATCTTAATTCCTATGTCTTACAACACAACAAGCCTTTATCCCACTAAGTGGGGTCTATGAATCCCTCTCCATTGTGTCTATTATGTGTCAAATTCTCATTTAATTCAAGTATACTAAGGTAATTTTTATACATCTTAAAGTCTTTTAGGTCTACCTCTACCTTTCTTAACATAAGACAAATCTAATGCATCTCTTCTAATCGGTCATCGAACTAGGCGCTTTATGTGGTCAAACCATCAGAGACTCTCGATCTTATTTTCGGAATACTCCAACTTTTTCCAACATACTTATTTCAAATTTTATCTCTAAGAGTAAAGCCAAATCCACATCTCATCCCTTAACACTTAACTTAGTCTTATGCTTCTCTTTTATTGGCCAACATTCACCATAAGTCATTCACCACCATCTTATAAAATTTTCCCTTAAGAGTGGAACTTTTACACACGATAGGTGAGATTCCTCCACTTCAACCATCCAACTTAAATTCTACTTAACATCTCCATCTATTTCACCATCATTTTGAACAATGAGCCTAAATATCAATTGCTCACTCTTATTAATGACTTGTTCACCTAATGTTACAACACTATCACTAGAACTTCTACAACTAAAATTACATTACATATATTTAGTTTTATATCTAAACAAAACCTTTAGACTAATGTTGACCTCCATAATTCAAGTTCTCTCTCTCTCTAGTCTTATAAACAAGAAGAATGTCATCAAAAAAGCATACACCAATGTACATCTTAAATAAATGCCTAGTAAGAACATCCATAACTAAAGAAAAAAAGATAAGGGGTTAAAGCTAATCTTGATGTAATCCAAAAATAGAAAATATTTTGTCAATCCTCGTGTTTGGACACAAGTAGCAACTAGTATACATATCCTTTAATGAATATAACCAATATTAACTCCTTTCTATTCTAGAACTTTCCAAAGAACATCTCTTGAAACTTATCATAAGTTTTCTAAATCAATAAATATCATATGTAGATTCTCCTTACTTTCTCTCTCCATCAAACCTCTTAACAAATGTATAGCATCCATAGTAGATCTACCTGGCATGAAATCAAACTAATTGTGAGAAACTTTTGTATCACATTGTAACCTATGCTCAATTACTCTCTCCCATAATTTTAATGACATTAACTTAATTCTCTATAATTTGCACTCTTTGCATCACCTTTATTCTTAAATATAGAACCAACAAACTCTTCCTCCACTCATCATCTTTTAGTCTTTAAAATAACATTAAAAGATTGTAAAGCCAAAATTCTTTGATCTCCTAAATATTTTCACACTTCTTGGAATATCATCAAGTCCTATTTTTCCACTTTTCATTTTCTTTAAAGCTTCTAACATTTACTTGATGATAAAATAAAATTCTCTATTTTTTTAAGGTATTAAGGTTGCTAAAATCAATCGTGCTTTCAAACCCTTCATTGAAAAATTTATCAAAATATCTCATCCACCTATTTCCAATATTCTTTTCTAAAAGAAGCACTTTATTATTTTCATCCTTAATCACTGAACAAGTCTTTACTTCTATCTCTTTGGTTGGTTATATACATCTTTTACCTTATTTGGAATCTAATTCAGTATAAATCACTAAAAATAAATTTTTCGTGATATATTACTTTCTTAATCTCTATTACACTTCTTTCTCAATTCTCAGTTTTACATCTAAACCATATTTTATAATAATGTTCTTATTTTTTATCTTTTTTTTCAGCTCCACCAACTATTTTATTAAAAGGCTTTGATTCTTGATTTTAAAACTTTTTAATTTCTTTACTTTTTTCCAACATTACTTCCTTAAGATTATAGATCCAGAAGCTCTTGTGCTCTTAAAATATTTTTATTTGTGTTCTTTAAGTATCCCCATATAATCCTGGATAATAATTTGATTTATTTTATCTTATAATCTTTCATCTTAAAAGCTAAAACTAACCATATGTTGGGTACTTAAACTATTACTTAGAATGATATTAATCTTTTATAATCTAAATGATCTATTTTTTATCAAAAATAATCAATCATGTTTTATTAAATCCTCATATCTTACAACAATCCAAGAAATTTTCCAAGAAACTCCAAAACACACTTAAGAGGATTCATCTTGAGATCGTGCTCGATCCTTTCAAAGACAATCCTTAAATCCTCGTGATCTTTTTTTGATCAATACTTTTACGAGGTCATCATAGCATTCTTTTGATGAATCAACTCATTTAGATGTGTGTCATGGCCCTCGATATACTCGGCATTCTTCAATCGAATGATACGTGTAAATAAATACCAATTGGTGTTATGAATGATGTGTGTTTCTCATATTCATGAGCCATCTTGATCTAATTATACCCCGATGATCTATCCATAAAAAAGAACATGTCATAGTTGGAGGTGTTATCCACTTAATTCTAACTAGGAGGGATATCATCTTTTGGACATGCTTTTTTTAAATCGCGAAAGTAGATGCATACTCAAATTTGTGTTCTTCTTCTTTGAATAATGTTGGTTATCCAATCTGAATACTTCTCCTCGCAAATGAAACCTGCTTCAATTAGCTTTTTTATTTCTATGACCACTTGTTCTTCAATATCCAGTCTCATTCTTCTAGGAGCTTGTTTGACTGGTATTGAATCAGAATTGATAGCTAGCTTCTGAACTGCCACATCAAGGGATAAGCCAGGCATCTCAGAATATGTCCCAGGAAAGCAGTCCCTGAATTCACAAAGTAATATTTTATTTCTTCAACCTTATTATTAGGCAGAAGGGCACTAACGAATGTTGGACGAGGTTCTTCTTCAGTCCCCAAATTAATTTCTTTCAACTCGTCCATGGTTAACATTTGCCCACCATCTTCAAGTTCTTCAAGTGCCGGTTTGGCTTCTACTTCCCCATCGATTGTGAGAACAACTTCATAAAAGTCATCTTCATTTTCAGTTTCAGTTTCAATTTCACTTTCAATTATTGTACAGCAAGTGTTCTTTCGATGATGCCTTTATTGGATGTCTCTGAGACTCTTAGTGGTATAATTATCACTTCTTCGAGAGGTCTGTGGATTCTTTGAACTCCATAAGTCATCAAAGAAGAGAGGTTGTCATCTATCAGTTCCAACATCGATTCCAAGTTTGTGCATCATCCTTTGGATTTTTGGAGGATAGTATCTCGGCATTCTGGTGGGCACCATCTCTTCAGACTGTATTGAATAAGCCATTCGAATCATAGTGTTGGCATTCCTCATCATTGAAGTTCTAATCTATTGCTCCTAGGTAGCGGAGGTACATAAAAGATTTTTAGTTCCTCAATGTTGTGAACATCGCATGATGTGACTTCTTTGAAATATCGAGGAGGAACTGGTGTAACTACGAATGAATCATTTGATACTAATAGGTTAGCAGACCTTCTAGAAGAGACACATTGAACTTCACTTGTATAGATGGACTTGAAATCATAATCAGAATCAAGGTTATTTATTTCATTTGCTTTTGTTGAGGGCTCACATTTCTCCTTGAGTTCAACTAGAATATCTTTTCTCCTTACGTATCACGCCCAAATGAGGAATATGCCTCTTCGACTTTGGTGAGGTGTCATAAGTTTAGAGGATTTAATGTGGCATTCTTTCTTCCTTTTAGCTCCTCTTCTTTGGGTTGTTTCATAATTTTTGAAGTTGGAACTGTAGATTGTCGAGGCTTATTTTTTTTGAAAGAAAATACTTTGCATCCTCATAAATTTTTGCCTCATAAATTATAAATGGCTTAATAGTGCCAAGAATCTTGTGTTCTCATTTCTTATGTACTTCATACATTGATGTAGAGTAAAATCCATACCATATTCATGGAGCCAAGGATGGCCTAATAGAGCTTTGAATGAGGTGTCGGCATCTATCACATGAAATTTAACCTGGGTATAGAGTTCTCCAAACCTAAGCCTCTGCCCCATTTTCGTGAAGCCATCGACTATCAATTTATCTCGTCCAAGGTGCTGAATGTCTAGGGACAACCCCCTAAGTGCTCATGACTCATGATTTATTGATGAACAAATTAAAATTTGATTTATTATAATTCCATCACTTTCGCACTACATATAATGGGTGATTGTGTTCTTGTCCCAAGCATAAGATCTTCTTCAGAGAAAGTGATCATCGGGAGATCTTGAGCTTGCAAAACTTCAATCATGCGTCATTCAGCAAAATACGCTTCATATCTCTTTATATATTTAAGAGCTTGAATCAAGCTTTCTCGAAGGTCCTTGATCAAGAGAGCCTTGTACACACTTTATTGTGCGGATCTTTCTCGGCACAAGATATTATAATCAATTCTTTCACTTGAATTTGCCTTCTTCTTAGGATCTTTAGGGATGATATCTTCATTAACTTCAATATTTTTGTCTTCATTTCTGATTTTGTGCTTATTTGATAGCCCTTTCTTTAATGGAGGTGGTAATATCTTGTCACTCCTTAGTTGCACTTGGACTGCTCTATTTGACTCAAACTCTTTAGATGAGGTAGCTCCTTCAAAGTCACCATCTACCGGAGGGACTGTGCGGATGCTACAGAGTCACTACCAAATTTCAGGTGGCTCATTTGGGATACCTTTGAAGGCTCGACTCATCATCATTAGGAAAACATAAGTCTTCTTCATCTTGTTTATGCACCATCACGACCTTAATGTTATAGGCTTAGGAATTCTCCTCACTTGGGGACAAACCTCTTGAATTCGGTCTTGCATATCATATTTTCCAATGTTGTTTGATTCAAATTATCCAAACATGGATCATATTGGGGGCTATTCGACACCATAGAAATAGCTCAACACAGTGATCGAAAGTCTTTATCATTATTTCCTTCTTCATTTGACTCGATGATCAAGTCTTGGATAATCGACAAGCCTAATAGCCTATCTCATCGATTGATGATACTCCTCTAAGTTATTGATGATCTTTTGAATTATAGTTCTCTTTTTACTCTTCTTTTTTTAGCCAACTTCTTTGACTTATGAGGCTTACGTTTAGCAGACTGCTCATCGTGGTATGATGAAGTAGTTTTATCAAAATGCCACTAAGTAGGCCAAATGCTTGGTTTAGGCATTTGTTTTTAAGTCCAATATAGATTCAAGTGGTGATTTCCACTTAACATTAGGGATGTCTCTTAACTGCTTCAATATTTTCACAGTCTTCTTAGAGACCACTGTCTCTCATTGCTCATCTTGTATTGCTTTTCCTTTTTCCTTCTCTTTCAACAATGGTATTGAAATGGGGTAACCACCGACAAATTCTCTTTATGATGAATGAGAACACTATCAAAGTGTGAATTCACCCTTTCTATATTTTTTCTCTCCATAATCCTTAAATATAGCATATTCAATTGGTGGCTAATTACGATGATATGGACAATATTTTGGATTATCAGTTTGACTTGACTCTTCAGGTCTTTTGGATTTTGGTAATTCTAATCTTGCTTTAAGCGCTTGGCGAAATAACTTAACCACACTCTCCCTCTTGAAGGAGTATTCCTTACTCATCTTATCTTTTAGAGATGAGTGCACTCGCTCATCATCCCTCATTGATTGTTTTGATTGGGAGTTAACTTATTGCTTTCCCCCTTCATCCGCATAAGCGGGTTATTTTCCTTTATTAATGTTATAAGTTGCTCGATTCCATTGCTCGAGCTGTAGGAGGTTGTATGAGACTCATTCCTCTTTGAGTCTGAGAATTTATTCTTCTTTAGCTTTTCTGAGTGACCCTCAAATTTTGAGCGATTCAGATTTTCAAACTTTGCCACTTGGTCAAATAACTCTTGAAATGTTGAGATAAAGGTCATGCATAAATATGGTATCATTTTATCATTGATGTTATCCATCAACAATTGGATTGCATGTTCTTCTGCTAGCTATTGTTCACATTTCATGTTCATACTTCGCCAACGTGAACTATATTTAGTCATTGACTCGTCTTTCTTTCTTCATTCTAAGGTGAGGTCAGCAATTGTAATCCTCTCAGTTGCACCGACGAATCTCTTGACAAACATTATCTCTAATTTAGCAAAAGTCTTGATTGAGTCATTAAAATTACCATTCAAAAGCGGTTAAATTAACTAACGGCCAGAATAGTAGTGCATCATTGCCTTATGTATTGCCACATGTTGCTTTGAATTGCGGTGTAGGGTTCTAGGTCATTGAATGTATTGAATTTAGACCGAATAACCCTAGGTATGGCACTTGATCATTTTCTGCGGTATGAGACATTTGCTTACCAATTTTTCCACCTGGTCAGCGACAATGATAGCTTTGATCTTTTCACTTATAATTTTTTCTAATTGAGCTGCTGTCACAGGCTCAGATATGTTAAACACATCTCGAGGGATGGGTTGAGGAAGATTGACTTCATTTCTCCCCTCGTGCATTTTTGTTCCAAGCTTGAGGCATTGAATCAACCGGTGGATCAGGTGTAGCATTAGTTGTGGATGGTTGGCAAGTGGAATAGATGTTGGCACTACTGCTGCATTTCTCTGCATCAATTGTAGCATCACATTCATTTGTGTCATCATTTGATTCATCTTTGTATTTAACTAGATGATCTCCTTATCCTTTACCTTCATTTGCGTTGCATTTGTTTTACGCATTTGGGCTAACATGGTAGTGTCGGAAGAAAGAGTTATCCTCTTCTCTTTCTAGTTCTTCTTCCTCTTCATCACCGGGCGTGCTTGAAGCTCCCCATCTTGCTTTCAAGAGTTGGTTCTTCAATATGAATAGGAGGTGCGCTCCGTCATCTATGTTGTGTCGTGCACCGATGGTTCTCCGCGTCTTTGTACCACATACACTACTTCCACTTCCATAGTATCCTCATCATATTCCTCATCTTCTTGTAATCTAACTTCAAAATGTCTCCTCCAATGAATTTTTGGCTCTGGATTCGAGACAAACCTCTCTTCAACCGGAAGGATACGATCAAAGTCAACTTTCTTTCATAGAGATTCAGTTGATCAACATTGGGATTCCCTGGAATGTTCACTTGGGTGTCGACCATCCTATAATTCATCATTAGAAGATTTCTTCTTTTGAACTCATTTTTGTTGGTTCTTATCATTGGCGGATTTAGAGTGCGAACCAAATGTCATGCCTTTTCCTTATTTTCAACAGTTTCTCTTCGGGGCCTTGGCCTCCGCTTACTCACCTTTCGGACCAGCGGATTCCCTGACATATGGTCAGGTTGTCACACTTTGATGCTCACCATACGGGATTTGCTTGAATCAATCATGAGCTCTCACAACAGGTGGTAGTCTACCAGATGAAACATTATCAACTTTGATTATCACAGGTCTTTGGACTCTTCTTTACATTAGGCTATTTCCTTGGCAACCTTGACTCGATGCACTCTCAGATAAGGTTTTGAATTTTCTTTTGGGAACGAGCTTGATCGATGGTGGTCCCAAAAAGATTGCTTGACTCATCTGAGATATTCCTCTTTACCCACTTGGGTTCTCAAATTTATTAGTGGGAATACTCTTTCGTTTGAACAAATATAGTACATTGTTTGAGTAGTTAATGAGCTCATAGTTGCCATTCATCCTTCTTCTGCCTTCTTGTTAACTTTCCTCCATGAGGAAGCTTCATGATCATGCTTTCAGTACGAAGGTTTAATTGCAGTGGTGTTTGCATGACTGAGACTTTGCCCCAACAACAGTTCTCTTTGTAGTCAGAGTGTCGAATATCCCAATCTTTGAAACACAAAAGCTCTCTCTTTGGGAGCTTGATGCTTACTTCAATAAATTTTTTCTCATTTGCAGTGATGTACATGTGCAAATGTATCTGACACGTGACATTAGCTTTAGTTATTAATTGTTTGAAAAGTCCACACTATTGAATGGTATCTCCGGATCTCCGGTGTGATAAAATTAGCAGCGGATGTTAGACCAATTTCGACTTCTGATGAGCGAGTGTTACGAAGATCTATCTACACAAATAAAAGATGGGGTCAATAATCAGAAATAACAAAATACAGAAATACAACAGAACAAAATTAAAGTAACATATTCAAAAGAAAATTTTATGCAAATAAAATCATACTCAACAAACTATTATGTTCATTAGAGATTTTATTTTATGATTAAATTTTAATTTTTTATTACTTATACACCACTACTATACTCCAAATTTGACTAGTAAAGATGGAAGAGAAACCATCAAGAATCTCAAAATGTGCTCAAAAATTCTCGACCTCGATGAAGAGAGTATGATTTATGTCTGAAATTTTTAGAAGCGGATGGAGCATAGATAAGACATTATTTCACCTCATTTTGTGAGGACTTTAGATCTAGTTCGGGTTTCCTATAGGAGCAACACTATAGTTAATTACCCTCCCAATGTTTGGAGAGAACTTTGATTAAGGCTAGTCATTAGATCATTAGATGGCGTATAGTAAATTATGAGTTTAAAATTTATTTAGAATTATGAAATTCACCATTATTTAATTTATAACATATGGTTGGTGGGATGATGTCCCGTCTAGATCATGGTTGTCATCCGGGTTATGGTCACTAATTAGTTAGAGGTAATGTCAATGAAGGATCCTATGTTAGCGTGAGTTTAGTCCAAGTAATCATAGACCGTGGTGTGTTTGTCGAGGAGAATATTTAAGTCCTTACAAAGGCTTTATGCCTATCAAATATACATGATTCATTACTCAAAGAGTGATTTGGGAACATCTGATCTGATAATTGGCCAAGTAATATAAGTGTCATTTAAGCGTATCATTAAGCTAAATCATATGTGGGCCTACGCGATCATGACGAGGACACGGGCCACATCCTTAGCGTAGATTATTTGAGTTTGAATATAGTAATTTATTTGACATTATTTCCTTTTGTGGCATAGTTTTCTTGTCATCATCCAAGAAATATTGGTGGATGGGTGATGAATTATTTTCTTTAAGTATTTAAATAATAAATTTTATTTTGTTCGATATTTATTTAGTTGAAATTTAGTTTATGATGAATTTGTTTAGAGCTCAAATATATTTTAATGATAATATCATCCGGTTGAGATTTTCAATCAACGTGACCATCATGTATATAAGTCTTAATTATTTAGTTTATTTTGATTACATCGACTCCATTGGTTTAATAATAGAGGATCGGTCTAGATTTATATTTGAGTATTTTGAATTTGAGAATATTAATATAATATCATAAATATTTTTTATAATAATTACCCAGGTTGATATCTTCAATTTCATTATAGGTGACTTTTCAACTCTACCTATTTGCTAGTAGAGGATTGGACCTATGACTTATGTGCAACTTAAATTCTTTGAAAAATTGATATCATAACAGACTTTGTCAACTCCATTATAAATATAGAGGATTGGGTCTTATGATCTAATATAATTTAAGTTCATTCAGAAGTTGATCATTTAGTAGACCTTGTCAACTCTCTTTCAAGCATTGAGGATTAGGTCTATTATGAGCATATTCTATGGAGTGAATATTTTTATATTTCATTGATTTGAATTAGCATATGGAGACATTCATTAGCTTACATGCATATAGTTATAAATGATTGAATCGATTTCATCATTCTTCTCTTTTTTTTAAAAACCGCACGATCTCCAAAAGTTTAGGTGCTTGATATAAGTGTCGGGGCTCATGCGGGTATTTAGTAATTTAGATAATTTTATTTTTAAATTATGAGATTAATCTCATATTTTTTTATTTAATCCCAATTTAGCATGCGCAGCCTTTTCAGGCATTAGGATTTGCATCTTAAATCCTATGTCTGAGCACATGCAGGTATTTATGACTTAGATAACTTCATCTGATTAATGAAATTATTGATTTTGAAAACCATAATTAGAATGAAATTTCTTAATTTTTGGATTGAATGAAGCTCCATAATTAGTGTAGAATTTAATTTAGTATCATATTCTTTTGTTTGTATGAAGAATTGCAGATCCGGTGGCGATGAAGGCATTTTAAATTATTCTAATATCTTATTAGATCTCTTGGAATAACATTTAATTATTTTCTTTTATTCAAAGTTGATTAGTCTTTGAATGTACAATAGACTCTCATTTATATATATTGACAATTCTCAAACTCATCACAAACTATATTCAACTTGTCATTGATCCAATTCGAGTATTTAATAAAAGGAATAATATGCTTCAAGTATTTTTCAAGAATTTATTGATTATGCTTGTTTATCATTCGATCTCATTAAAAAATCTCTAATGAATTCTTTGATTTTCTCTAATTCATTTGGAGTGAATTATGATTTGAGAACTACATTCCAATTAAAGATCTTTGTGCTCTTATTGGACAATCAATGAGATCATCTTCTAAGTCAATTGGTGAGATATTGAAGTGTCAAATTTATATTTAGTGCCAAAATATTCAATTTCAAATTCAAATATCTGTTTGAGTTCAATCCATCTTTCTTTATTTGAAATATAATCTTCAAATTCATTTGATTCATTCTCATTTATAATTCAAAATTCAATTGATATCAATTTATTTTAGTGAGCTTAGAGCTATTTGTTTAGCTTGAATTTTATTTGCAGTATGAATTTTGGATAAAATTTTATTGGCATTTGACGATTATTCAGCATCATTCCATATGGGGATTACATAATTGTTTTGCTTATCACACCCCGATGAGCGTGTGGTTGGTGTTTTGAAGCCCGATTAATTTAAATCGTTGCCGATGAGTATAACAAGGCTTTCAATCTCCTGCATAAAAGTAAATATATATACAACTTCGACACATTCAAATTTCATTTTAGATTGTTTATTTTTGATGTGCTTGATTTTTTTTAAAAAAAATCTTGATTCTTCCCCATTTTTTTTTCTAAGTCCAAAATTTAGTCAAATTTTTAACACCATTTTGACATAGGAGGGTTGTACCTAATTTTGGCTACGTCTATAATGGCGTGACGATGTCTTCAAATTTGCAAAAAGAAATAAACACATATACATACAAATTTCTTTTTACCCATTCAAGCATTTCTACACATCCACCAACAACAACATAATAATTTTGCATGAGTTCGACTAGAAAGAATTGAATAGGAGAGATTATTAGGTTGGTTATTTGGGTTGAATAGGTGGGGGAAATGCCGAAAACCCACCTAATGATGTAGTTCTCTTAGCTGCAGCAAAGAGGATAAACACATTTTGGGGCTTGCGGTTGTGTTGGGCGAAACGAGAAATTGAAGTGAGAGAATAGGTGAGGAATAAATGGGGAAGTGCCGGAGATCGAGAGGAACCCGTCTGATGACGGAATTCCTTCTCGGCAGTAGCAAAAGGAATGGTCGGAAGAGGAATCGAGAAGGGTATGCCGAGAGGAACCCGCCTGATGATGGAGTTGCCTCTCGGCTGCCCTTGTTTGTGAAAAAATGGAATCAGAGCTTACGGTTTGAAGGGAATGAATGGGAGAGAGGTTTCGTTTCGGATCGAGCGTCTGTGAGGAATCGAGAGCTGAGCTAATGCTGGATTTTGTGAGGAGCGGATGTGGAATAGGGTGAGGTGATTAAAATTACAAAAGACAGAGTCACAAGCTTTAAACAATAGGATTAATGAACCATCAATTGAAATAATTTGCTCTCAATCGCACAAGACTTTGCAGAAATCCATTCAATAAAAATTCAAGAGGATGAATACATGAAGCCTTCCAAACAAAGCATCAAAAACAAGAAGAAACAACAAATCTGGAATGTGAGAGCAAGAAGATGTTCGATTAACATAAATGAAACCTAGGTCTGGTTTCAATGAACTAAAGGAGACGATCGGAGGGGGATTTCGATTGAGTGGGGAGGAGTAGATTAAGATTGCTCATGGAGGGATTGGAGAGGCTTCCACGTGGGGAGGAATTGGTCGGTTGTAAGAAGCTTCGTGTGGGCTATTGGAGACGTCGTGGATGGCAGTATGAAGAAGGTCCGACTGGAGAAAGATTAAAGAGGATTTGGAATGGGATTTCAACCATTTGGCTACTGCTCAGATGGACAAATAGGACAGCAAGAGAGGGAAGCAGAAATTCCACTTGCGTGAATAGGAGGGAGGGTGTTTGGCACGGTTGGATTTATTTCAAGTAGGATTTTAAATTGATATAATTTAGTAAATCTAAATCTGAAAAGTGTTTGATAACAAATTTATTAAATCTTACTAAATTCAGAAAGATGTTTGATAAGTTATTTGAGGATTTTAAATATGTTATAATTAAATAATATTTTTTTAAAGAGTAAGAACATAAATAAAAAAAGAATGTAATATTAAAATTAAAATTTATCATTTAACAAAAATATTATATTCATTACAAAATATAAATAAATATTAGATTATTTAAGAATTTATTTTTATTATATTTAAAATCTCACTATCCTCAAAGAAAAGCTATTGTAGAACAATATCAAATTCTAATTATAAAGCATCATCACATGCTCATTATTTGATGAAAGTTCACAGATTAAAATTTAATTTTTCCATAATTTAAAATCACCGAAGTTCCAAATATT